>JAHWFP010105339.1:0-12928 GCA_023313725.1 Lithobius niger | reverse complement strand
GTATTGGTGAAATTGTATTATCGTACGCGTATTGTTTTCAGCCAAGTTAAGCCACTAGGAAATCAACTTGGGCAGTATAAATTTGAGTAAAAGGAGTTGACGAAAAGGGAAAATGATTAACAAATTTTTGACTTATAAATTATATGAACTGTAGGTTAATCTGTTTTGAATTTTGGAAATTTTTCTGCTATTAGATTTTGTGGACAACCGCTATTTGGTAGTGCCTGTCGTTAAAATGTACACGGATAAAGATTTATGATTTTTAATTTAAATAATCAAAATACAATTCAGAAAATTGCCTCTGTTTAAGTGCTGTTGTGCTTTACGAATTAAAATATTCACTCATATTTTGCGCAAAAATACAGCTGTTTTGGTGCGCAAAATATATGATTGAATATTCTAATACGTAAACCACAACAGCACTTAAACATATGCAATTTTCTCAACTGTACATTTGATTATTTAAATTAAAAATCATACAGTTTGTCCGTGTACATTTACAAGTAAAGTGAAACTTCAATCATATAACTCTTTTTCTTTTTCTTTTTACGGCACATTTGACGTTTTTGTTTGCAATGTTATTAATATGTCTATTCACATTTTCTATGTGCAAGTATATTATTCTCATGTTTATCTTGGTTGTTTATTTGTGCACCGTGCATGCCTTTTTATTTCCTCGAAGCATGATTACCGTAACCATAATTTTATTTCGGTGCATGTATTATTATCGTTGCATAGAAACTTTATGTGCATGGTTATTTTTTTAGCTTGTTTAATTTGTTGTAGTCACCAGTGTTTCCTTGTTTCTTATGGCAACCGCCAGTCTTGTAATGCTCCGCGGGGGGCAATCCGACTGAAAAAAAAGTAAAGTTAAAGGTTTTGCCAATTTACAGTAGGCTATGGCCAACCTCAACTAATAACCGTTGAACTACAAGTACGCAGTCGAAGTAGTTAGTTTGGCAGCAATGTTTTATTTAGTTAAATTAAAGTCGATTATAAAGTAGGCCTATGCAACCTGGCCAACGACCACGTCCTCTTTGCTTATAAACTGTTTACGTTTTTTATTATTATTTACATGCTGTGAACAGTTTCCCCACCCCGTTCAGCGTGTTTCGTGAGCTATTCTGCGGTCAACTTTTTTTCCATACGCAGAAAAAAAAAGGAAGCTATAAAACATAAAATATCACTGTTATCATGTAAGCAAGCAAGCAATTTTAGCTGGCAATGGTCATCTATTACTGTCCTGATTACCTCTCATGGTTCAGTAGTGGACAGTGCGTGTCCACCGCGGCCTTAAGAGATGAAAAGGGGATGATGGAAATGTCCAGCTAAGAGTTGGACGCCCCGTCGGCAAAATGACCAGCGCAGCGTACTAATATTTTACGCTCATAATTCATGTTCGATGGCTAGCCGCAACACGAAAACACATATTGACCATCAGAAGCAGCTATAGCTGTATCATTTTCTGGGCAACACGCTCCCGGAAGTGGAGGCCTGCAGCGTCTAACTAGGGTTGAAAACGGAAATGACGTAATGAGGTACAAAAGCAGGGGTCGGATGCCATTGTTGGGGTACAGTACACTAGTGTAATAAAAAAAAAACACACCCAAAGTTAAACAAATGACGGGTCGGTTGTTGTTTATGGCTTCAAACACCCGCAACACGTGAGGTGAACAAGAACTACCGTAAATCTCCTATTAAACACCCACGGGGCTGTTAAATTTAATTCGGTAAAAAAAAGAGGGAGGGGGCCGTAACAAACTTCTTATTCGAATCTTACTTCTGTCATGCGAGGCTGTTTAGACCTAAACTCCATAGCGGAACATTCGACGTTTATGTGATCATTCACGTGTACACGTGATCTGGGTTCGGTTTAGCTTAACGCAATGCCTTTATTCTCATTTATTCAGGAATTTAGTTTATTAGTTTACTATAGTTTATTTATTTTGCTTTATGTATGGAAAATCCATGACTGCCTTGAATGTATGAAGCTTTTACTCGATTTCTAGCAGAAAAATCACGATCTAAAATGCTTTTTAAGGTTAGAAATCGTGAAATAACCTAGTTACAGCTCTAGTTACAGGGTGGGCCATAGCTTTGCCAGGGCTGGTAATAGGCGAATCTCGGTAATCGTTATTTTTGGTGTTCTTGGCTGAGTTAACGAACAAAATTGCATTGTAATGTTGCCGCTAATGTGACGGAGATTGCTATTTATAACTTCACGGCCGATACACTAGTATGGTTCTGCCCGGTTCAGGCTTAATGTAGTTGCTCGAGTGTTTAGGAAACTCGGGCTTAAGCTTCCATTAAATACATGGGTGTAGTCTTTTAATGTCATGTATCGTAGAGCTCGGTTCATTCTGCACGCCACTCGAATTTTATGGTCTTAAAATTCTAAAGATACGCTCAGTAGCCATCTCTACTCACGGTTCGACTACGTAATGAAAACATTCTACTTAAAGTCTGCAGATTTCAGCTAGTGGTGTCTAGCTGAATGGTTTCTTTAGTGGATTAAAATCGACCACTGTGAACTTTAGTTAACAACTGCAGGTTTAAATTAGCAGCGCACTAAGTTAGACAGACAGTCTTACTTTTTCCGGTGTTAATATTAAGGCGTACTTGTACTGATATGGATTCCAGGATTGCTGCATTTAATAGAGCTGCGTCATGTGACGTCATGTTGGCTACAAGAGAGATAGCTGCAAGGGGCACTAGATTAAAATGGAGGGTTAAACAACGGCACTTCTAGTCAAGGCAGTGCTTTGAGAACGGATTTCATAGGATTAAAACAACGTTGTTTTCTCCAATCCCTTATGCTGCTTGGTTGTAATTGGAAAATAAAGATTCCACTTGCTTAAACATGTCAGCAACTCCCAACAAATCGACACTATCGCGCATTATTGGCCTTAGAAATCCACTTTTAACAGCATTGGCTTCAGTACGACGCCCTTCTTTTTCCCCTCCAGTGACCCTTGCAGCTATCCCAGTTACTAGCTCCAGTATAGAGTTATATACAATAATACAACGTTGTGTCACTGCCCTATTCTAACGTACTTGTACTACTTGTATTTTAAAGTAACTCATAGAACGCTGCTTTATTTGTAGTAATGTCCATCGGTTTGTTTATTGGTGTGAATTTAACTACTCTGTATTTAAGTCTAAAAACTTGATGGTTATTAATTCTTGATGTACTCCGTGAGGAGGACACACTGGAGTCGTGGAATTTAAATTGGACTTCGCGTTTAGTTTTTAAGCGTTCGTTATATTTGAATTCTAGTTTGTTTACTTCTTTTGTCCTTAAAGCATGATGCATAAGCAACGTCTTAGCAAAGCGTGTTGGCATCGTAATGGGATTCTGTAACGGTAAGATATCATACGGTACCTTCCTAAACGACCAAACAGAGCGAACCAAACGCACCACTGTTAGTGACAGTTTGGCTCATTCCCTGCTAATATCCGTGTTGATGCGGCTTGATTGACGTCAACATCGTCAGCGATGAATCTGTTTCGTCAAAACTGTTACGTCGTGCATGCTCAAACCTCCACCCAAGCAAATCACCTCTCGGAGATGGTTCGCAATTTGGCATTGCTCTCGCCTGGTCACATCTATTAGCCAATCCTGGTCAAATCCATTAGCCAGGTCTGGTCGCGGTGAAGTTATGACGTATCGAATTCTCTGCTGAGCTTGTTGAGATGTATTGTAGTTTAGGAAGGTACTGAATGGCTGACGCAACATCACTGCGAACACGCGACGTCAAGTTAGGAGCCAACTGTCTATAACAGTGGTGCGTTCTGTTCGGTGGTTAAGGAAGGTACTGATAGTGTTCACGTCTCTGCCCGACAACATTTTCCTCAAAATACAACTTCTCCTCCCTGGAGATGAAGGCTTGGGGACCTGTAAGAGAGCTGGCACACTGGGCATCTTTGCTCGTAAAAATGTGGATCAGAATTGTAGCAGGCTTGGCCGCTTGTTGTGTATATAACTGTACTTCTGATTGACTTACGCGGGTAAGAGCAGACGCACAGGAACGTTTGTATGTAAAAGTCTTGAGGGATTCGTCAGACATCTTTCTTATTAGAGCGAGTAGCCACCGAGGCAATCACGGAGTGCGATGGGAGGCATCGTTTTTTGCTGCCGGAGTCGAGGCGTTTGAATGCGGGGCTGACTGAAGACTATCGCAGTTAAGGCCAACATACACACGGCTTCGTCACTCTCTTGCCTAGGGGCAGTGAGAAAATTACAAAAACAGTAGGATTTGTACCCAATACCCACGGCGTTTAGAAGGGTCATACTTTTCCTTGTCGCCATGACAATAGGTCATCATGACAACAGCTTGAATTTGGCGGATTTTCTTTTTCTGATAAAAATCAATGTTCTGCTGAAGGTATAGGATTGTGTTGCCGAGGTAAATGCTGGCGTTCACACAGCGTCTTTGTTGCTGGCGTCCTCCCTCTTTTGGCTTTAGGCCACCGAATTTCTACAGTCGCACTTCTGACTTTGAGTTTACTACGGCTCCACTACATAGACGCTGAGCTGGGCGTCTTTACCCATCTGGACGGATAAAGACGCCGAGCTCGGCAATACAATCCTACCTTCGGGCAGTAGACGGGAACCAATCAGCCAATAGGAACATCGATTTTTATCAGAAAATGAAACCCCACCAAATTCATGTTGCGGTCATAATGACCGGTTGACAAACCGGAAACAAGGAGGAGTAGTAACCCTTCTAAACGCCATGTGTACGGGTGTCAATCGCCCGACTCTTTTCGAGGTTTTCATTCCGCCCCTAGCAAAAGAGGGATGACTCCGGCCTTCAGCATCTTTATGGGTCCAGACGCAAAAAGACGCAAGCTCGGCGGCTATGTAGCGGAGTTGTTGTACACACAGCATCTTAAGGCTGGTGTTCACACAGTGTCTGTGATGTTAGCGTCCTCCTTTTTTGCCTTGGGGTGGTATGAAAACTTCGAAAAGAGTCCGGCAATTGACGTCAGTACACACGGCGTTTAGAAGGGTCACACTCTTCCTTGGCGTCAGCGTGTGAACTGGTCGTCATGACAACAACTTGAATTTGGCGGGGTTTTTGTTATCTGATAAAAATCGATGTATCTATATTGGCTGACTGGTCCCCTTCTACTGTCCGAAGGTAGGCTTGTGTCGCCAAGCTTGGTGTCTATGTAGCGGAGCTGTCGCACACACAGTGTCATAAGCCTGGCATTCATGTGGCATCTATGTGGCCGGCTTCTTCCTTCTTTTGGCTTTAGGGCACCGAATTCCTGTAGTCATCCCTATGATGCCACATGTACGACAGGTGTACGTGTACGGCTACGGCGACAGGTGTACGACGCCGAGCTGGGAGTCTTATAACCAACTGGATGAATAAAGACACTGTGCCGTGCGACACAATCCTACCTTCGAGCAGTAGAGGGAGACCAGTCAACCAATAGGAACATCGAATTCTACTCTACCAGGTAACAAAAACCCTGCCATAATCAAGTTGTCATAACGACCAGTTGACACGCCGGCTAAAAGGCAGAGTAGTGACCCTTCTAAATGCCATGTGTACGGGTGTAGATTGCCTGACTCCTTTAGAGGTTTTCATACTGCCCCAAGACAAAACAGGGTGAACGCCGGCAACATAGATACTGTGTAAATTCGGTGGCCTAAAGGCCAAAAGAGGGATAGCACTGGCGACTACATGTTGTGTGAACGGCGGGCTTTAGGCGCAACTCTAGGAATTTGGTGCCCTGAAGTCGAAAGAGGTAGGACGCCGGCGACATAGACGCTTTCTGAACACGTGCTTTACTCGCCGCACACACGCAAGTGTCTATGACGCCAGCGTCCTCCCTCTTTTGCGATACGAAATTTCGACAAGAGTCGAGTGATTGACACCGGTACATATGGCATTTAGAAGGGTTACTCTCCTCTATGTCACCGGCGTGACAACTGGTCGTCACACAAACAACTTGAAGTTGGTGGAGTTTTCAGTATCCGATAAAAAAAAAACCAGTGTTCCTATTGGCTGACTGGTCTCTCTCTACTGCCTGAATAAGGTAGGATTGTGTCGCCGAGCTCGGCATCTATTTAGCAGAGCTGTCGCACATGCAGCGTCAGAAGTGCGACTCTAGACATTCGGTGGCCTAAGGCCAAAAGTGGGAGGACGCCGGCGACACAGATGCCATGTGTACGGCGGGCTTAAAAGGAGCTCGGTTTTGTGGCTGTTTTAATTATGGCGAAAGGGATTACGGCTGGGGATATTAGCCACATCCATGTACGCCGATGTAATCGTTTGAAATCGGTCTAAAAATTCAGACCGTCTGTTTAGACTTAAAATGTTGGTGTAGACTTTAATGTTGGTAACTTCCTTCGGTTGGATACTTAGTTGTTACGTAAATAATGCTTCAGCTAACTTAGCAAAATGCTGTGTCACTGCACTGTGTTCTCTGCAAGATACTGGACTTTGTGATGCTACGTGACCAGTGTTTGGGCTGTTGCAAATTTCTTCTGTAATATTGATTGCCATTGTAAACATAACAACTTGCTTTCGTCGATTAATAAATGCAAGTTCATTCTTCAATGCATCGAATGTCTTCATTGCCACAGTAGAGATTTAGAGATCGTGGTAGTCGACTGGTGGCAGCCTATCAGTAGAGGTTACTGCCAATGCTGTGCAAATCCCATATATACTTGCGGACTTGACTGGGTCAACCACGCAAGGCCGGCTCCGCAGTACTATGCAATAGCAAATGTAAAATAGCAAATAGTCACAACAGAGTATAAGTATCAGTTTCGTTTCGTATGAAGCGGCTTACAAGTACGACAATGTGCTACACATTGAGTGTTGGCTCTGTGTGTAGCGCATTGTCGTACATGTAAGCTGTTACATACGAAACTGAAACTTATACTCTGTTGCGGGTATTTGAGTACCTTTCATAGTGTTGCGGAGCCGGCCTTACGTGGCTCACCCAGACAACTCCGCAAGTATGGGAGCCAACACTCCGATAACATAGCTGTTCACCGTGCACACAGCGGCCAACAGCCGGGTAACGAGCGAGTCCCACTGTTAAACCAGTTGTAATCAGATCATGCCTGCTAGCCAGTCACGTGACGTGAAACCTTAGGCGAGATCCACTGTTCTCGACCCGTTTAAATACGGGTGGCTGAACGGTGGCTCCTCAGTCGGTGCTGGGGGTTCAGACCTGCAAGTCAGAAATCTGGGACTACATGGGTCAGACAAGTTGAAACCATGGGCTGATGCCTAATGTGTGGTACTCTGTGCGTGGTCCCCTAGCTGTGAAGTAAGGAATGAATTGGCACCGAGTATCTTGAAATGAAACCTCTCGTCCATTCACTGAGTGCGTACAGCTGGCCGTCTCAAGGCTGAGTTTAGGCAGATCGTCTGCACCACAACCACAAGTTGAAAGGGACATTTTGAGACTACGGGGCGAACGTCTGAGGTTTTTCTTTTTAATATGTGAATGTGATTGTAATTATATTCGCAAAAAAAAAGAAGAGCAGAAAAACATCAAACCGAAAAGTGAAAATTAAAAAAAAATTACAATTCATATTAAAATCCCTGATTTTACCGTAATTGTGTTGTATCTCCAACTCTATTATTTGTATCGCTTAGGAACCATGCTATATGGAGGGTGGCAGGGGTATATAGACAAAAGGAAACTTACAGACGCGTAACTTCAAAATTGGGGCCCAGTGGCGGCGGTGTAGTGCAGAAGTAAAAAAAAAATTCAGTTATTGGCACACAAGATGAGAGCCCAGTCGAGGGCTCCTTTCATTGAAAAAACAAATGCAGTTTTGCCACACAAGGCAAGAGTCCAGTAGGGACCACTTCCCCCCCTCCCCTTCATAAAAAAATGTTTTTGCAACACAAGGCGAGAGCCTAGTGGAGGCCGCTTTTCTTCTTTAAAAAATAGCAGTTGTTGCCATACATGGTAACGACTCAATGGGCCACCTTCATAAAAAAAAGCAATGCAGTTTTTCCACATAGGGCTATAACCCAGTGGCGCCCCCCCCCAACATAAAAAAAATGCAGTTTTTGCCACAAAAGGCGAGACCCCAGCGGAGAACCTTCACACAAAAAATTACAGTATTTGCTACTAAGGCGAGAAGCCAGTGGAGGTTCATAAAAAAAATAAATATTAACGTTTTGCAATAGAAGACACACGTTTTTTCACGAAACTTTTACAATACCTTATTTTCTGATCTTTTGCGGTTACAAACAAATATGAATTGGGGCCAGTGAGGGGTACCCCAAAGTCGATGGACCCGGAGGCGGCTGCCTCCTCTGCCTCACTGTGGTTACGCCACTGGAAACTTAAGGTAAGGATGCTGACACACAAAATACCAGCGTTGCCTCGCCAAAACCGTAAAATAAAAGTAGTGATGAATTCGAGATATTTGAATTTTTTTCTCCTTGTAATCTCAATCTCGCCTTCAAACATTTCGACCGACTTCGATTCGACTTGCAAACGGACTGTCTCTTGACCTCCTCTCGACTAGTCGAGGACTTTACCCCTCAGCTACATTATTTTGTTATTTTCCATTTGGCTTAACGTAAAGTTCGGCTAAATTGCGGCTAGCCAACAATTTTCTGGCCACCATCGGCCAACTAAAAATTCAGCTGGCTGGCGGCTAATTTTCGGCTAAATTGATCGATATGAAGCAAAGGGTCTCAAAGATCAAACTCGCTGCATACGACAAAATGAATGTGAGGATGTGTGTGAGGATTTTTTTATTTATTGATTTATTTTTTTTTTGGGAGGGGGGGGGGGGGAGGAGCATAACGCATTTCCAGGTGACTAACAAATGAAAAAGAAGGTGAAATTCGTGATGGGGAAAAAAATCTCGTCCCTCAAATTACAGCATTTAAATAAAATCCAGGCGACACCACGTGCATGTG
This sequence comes from Lithobius niger, assembly GCA_023313725.1. Taxonomy (NCBI): domain Eukaryota; kingdom Metazoa; phylum Arthropoda; class Chilopoda; order Lithobiomorpha; family Lithobiidae; genus Lithobius; species Lithobius niger. The sequence goes on along the minus strand of JAHWFP010105339.1, from coordinate 4,013 downwards.
TTTCGACATTATTACTTAAACCTTAAAACGAAACCGAAAGTAACATTACATGCTAATGACCACACAAATACATAGCGCTCATACGTTGCTGGCTAGAGAACTGGTTTTTAAAAACTATGAAACATAAGAGAGTCGAGTAATTCAGTCGCCAATAGAGACAAGTTGCAATTCATTTTTTGATAGTTTAGTGTTGTTTTAATGTATTACAGCTTAAAAATTTGCGGCTTTATCCGTATTTTTTTTCGGCGACTAGGCCAGGCGGTGTACGAAAAATTTTCGGCGGTGGACGAAAAATTTTCAGCTGTTTGGCTGACTCATAAAAATGCGGCGCAGCGGCTGAGGGGAATATAGTCGAGACAAAGTCGAAATTTTCTTATTTAGAAGGAAATATCTAGCTGGAGCAGAGCAGACTGAATTCGACTGCTCCTACTCCTTGTTCTTAATTCCCTGATAATACCGACTTTCTTCATTAACGTACTCGGTTTCAGAAAACGAGACAAGCGACGCACAAGCTGCAACCGAAAAATTAAACCGACGGAGAACATGTTGGAAATGAAGCTTGGGGAAGGGGATTGGACGGAGGATAGAAAGTGGGGGTGGTGGGGGGGGGGGAGCACATCACGACAATAATGAAATGTAAGCAAACACTCGCTCAAGAGGGAGATCTCATTAAAAATACAAGCCACCAAATCCATTCTCTGGATAACACTCGCTGGGTGATCAATAAAGAAAATAGAGGGGCCCCTGACAAAGGGAAGGAGACAAGAAGGGGTCCGGAAGGGGACCTGGAGTCGGGAAGGGGTGGGGGGTAGAAAAGTAAAAACTCAGCAGCATTCGTTATAATCTTTCGATGGAGTTTTACTCAGGAAATGGGTCAGTATTGTAAAGTTCCTCGGCCCACAAATGCGTAATGCATTAAACATGGACTTAATTAATAAAGACTGTGGACATTGTGGACTGCCAAACATTGTGGAATGCTAAAAACGACGAGTGTGCAGCTTTAAGGGAACAGAAAAACAAACACGTGTCGTGATGAGAGCGAATTGAACTAAAGCTTTGGAAATAATTCTTAAGGAATTAACGTTCGCAGCGCAAGATGTGTAATGTGGTAGATTGCACCCTCCTGGCACGAGTGCGCCTTGCACTTGGCGTTGTAACCAAGCGCTACTGCGCATATGCGTGAGAGATGTAGAGAGAATAAATAAAGACGAAGTCGTTTGATCGTGAGTTCGTCTCCACCGTTTTATTGAAGTCTCTATCAGACTCTGTGCTGAACAAGATCTTTCACGATTTCTGCAAAAGCTTCTTGACGGTGGTCCTGTCGCATCTTCCTCGCTTTTTACTATTCTTAAATCTGTGCACAATAGAGGTAGTCAGAGGTCAGGCCTGCGCAACTATATACCGATTGCTTTATTGTCTTGTGTTCGCAAGGACTACGAGCGGATGCTTGTATTCAGGCTTAATTGGCGCCTCGAATATAACAAGTGACTAGCCTCTATGTAGTTTGGGTACATAGTAGGTCGCAGTGCTCAAGATGCTATTCTCTTCCTGTTATCAGGAGTGCAAGAGGCGTAGGGTCACGGACAAACTGTAGTTTCTGTCTTTTTAAACATCAAGGCGGCCTGTGATACTGTAAGCATAGAGTGGGTTAAAGCCTCATTGGTATCGATGGGTGTTGGAAGCTTGCTGTCAAGCGCAATCGTAGCCCTATTGGGTGACAGAGTTTTTGCGACCCGAGTAAACAGTTTTTGGTTGACTCAAGCCACTTTGGGTCATAGACTATCTCAAGGTTTGAGTCCTGTGTTGTTTGCAATTGCAATCGATGAAGTGTTGCTTGAAATCAGTCTCAGTTGCAATATTTTCTTTTAAGCAGATGATATTGCAGTGTGGTTTGTGGGTTCGGATCCTCTTTCTTTGGTTGAGCACTTTCAGACGGCTCTGTTGCGTGTTGTTCAGTGCATTGCTCCTAGGGGTCTGTCGTGGTTCCGGCGAAGACAGAATTGTTGGTCGTCTCGCGTTTGGCAGCTATACGGGCAGTTCCGCTTGCTGTTTGTGTAGATGGTGTCACTGTTGCTGCTGCTAAGAAGGTTAAATGTTTAAGTATTTGGTTAGATGGTGGACTAGATTGGCCAGATCACGTCTGGTATCTCCGTGAGAAAGTAGCGAGTCGTCTCTCTGTCCTCAAGGCTCTTGCGCATTATTGCGATGTTAAGCGTGGCACATTTACCCTGTGTGTTTCGCGCCTTTGTGTGATCTATGGTTGATTACCACTTGCCGTTGTTGGTGATGGCGCAACGACACTTGCGTGGTTTGCAGGTAAGTATTAACGATTGCCTGAGAGTTGTAACTGGGTGTCTTATTTCAACCTCAGTACAGATTCTCTGGGTTGAGGCATATGAGCCGCCTTTACATCTCAGGGCGGATGAGCTGCTTGCTGCACTATGTCTTCGAAATTTAGGCAGAGGGATAGAGGACCCTGTAGCAAGGATCCTTTCGGACTATCAGTCTCTTTTAGCGGCAAGATGCGCAGTAGCTTAGGTGCGGCAGGGAGGGGTATGTCACTCTTGGTGGATCCCTCTCTCGCTCTTCCTTGCCCAATGTTACAGTTGTGTGTCCCTCCTGCCCATGTGAGTGGTGTCCATCTTTCCTTTCTGAATTTCGGTTAGGCAGTTCTTCTGCATGTACAGTGTATTGTGACGCGTCCTTTCACAAGGAGTCTATGACAGGAGGTATCAGGATCTGTGTCCCAGTACTCAAAGTAGAAGTACGGTATGCTCTTCATTCTGTGACTTCCAGCTATGTTTGTGAAATGGCTGCTATTTCTGTGGCGCTAGACATGGCCACGGCAGCTCTGCAGCTGCCAGAATTTACTATCTGCACTGACTCCAACTCTTGCCTACACTCACTGCCGAAGGCTGGCCGGAGTTTAGTTGTTTGTGATCCTATTGTTTTCGCTGTATGTTGGAAGCTTTGGGTGGCAGCAGACGTATCTTACCGATTTAGAGAGGGTTAAAGGGCATAGTGGTGACACAGGCAATGAAGGTGCTGACTCTATTGCAAAGGATGCGGTGACCAGCAGTAGGTGTTTGGTGACTCGTGTGCGGTCTGCATATGAGCATAGGTTTGCTCTGCGGTATTGGACTCTACGATTGTGAAATGGAGAATAGGGAGCTGCCACAACTTGTAGAGTCGTTTTTAGTCTGCACTCCACGTGCTCCTATGAGACTGAACTGGGTGTTATTCCTTACCGGATGGCGCGTATACTATCGCATTTGTGGACAGGGCACTCGTTGCTTCCGCATAACCTGCAACGTTTGGGTTGGGGTGGGTCAGCTCTTTGTTTTGTCTGTGGTAAGGATGATGCTGTCACTCATTTGTTAATGAATTGTACTCGATTTAATGCGTGTCGTAAAATACTAGATCCATGGCTTGGCTAGAGACTCATCTCTTGGTGTTCTTCTGTGTGCAACCAATGCGAAAGAAACATTTGGGTTGCGTGCGAGCTGTTGCAAGCTTCTGTAAAGTGTCTGATGATTATCTGTGAGCCCTCGCTATTCGAGTTATCCTGATGTTGCTTGGTAAAAATGTATTCTTGGTGTGGTGGATGTAATCAGCTATTTAGGTATAGCAGGGCTCAACACGAGTCGACACTCGCCGTGCACGTTACATAAGCTGCTTGTGCGCCCTGCCAACTTCTACCCAACAGCAGAACTTGACTGGACGCCAACAGTCAGATAGCGAGCCAGCCCCACTGCTCAACCAGTTGGGGACTGGTTCGCACCTGTTAGCCAGTCACATGACTTAAAGTCTCAGGCAACTTCCATTGTTCTCCAGAGTATAATAGAACGCTGGAGAACCACTGAAAGGCCTGGGAGACACCTCCAAAGATTGCTCTCTAAGACTCAGCTAGGATTAGACCAAGCTGCAACTTGTGTTTAATGTCTAATATGTGTTACTCGATGCAGAGACCCCTAGTTGTGCAGTAAGGAGGGAATTGTGCTCGAGATATTCTT
>JAHWFP010105338.1:21094-39406 GCA_023313725.1 Lithobius niger | reverse complement strand
TTGAGAGTATGGGTATTGACAACTTTCGCTAATATATCAATAACTCGGGAACCGGTCGACTCTGCGATATATGCGGTTTGCGACGTTTTTCTCAGGAAATCGATGAGTATCTTCATAGTTATCTTTTAATTACTGGTTATTTTTAAAAATGTCTTTATTTAAACAGTTTTGGACTTTTAAAGAAAGCCACACCATTGATAACAAAAATTGGGAATTTTAGTTTTGGATATTGGTTTCGGTATCGGATCGGTTAAGTTCGTAGATGTGTGGCCTTACTAATTACGTACTTGTATTCTGGATTGCCAGCTGCAATTGGGATTGTCACCAAAGCCGAAAGAAGGGTACCCATGAACTGAGGAAGTACCTTAACGATAGGTGCAAACCACTAAATTGTAAAAATATCAGCCTCTAGTCTCTCACAATTGGAGCCGCCTTTCACAATTGGGTCTCTCATAATTGGGAGTAGAATTTAAGTTTGTCCAAAAGTCAACGTAAATTGGTTTACATCTGTATTTCCAGAGTATGCATCTTCACGTTTTTAAACATCCGTATTTATACAACATAGTTAATAACATGATCGACCGCAGTGATCTCAAATTGGTGAAAAATGACTGGGGGAGGGGGACGACCGAGTATTGGCAGGTGTAAATATTCAGAGCATTGAAAACTGATTGGGCTAGAATAATTATTGTTTCATAATATGACTTGTATGTAGCACGACTGATGATAGCAGTAAAATAGTAAGTAGCCATTGTAAAGTTAATTTTAGAATCGAATACTGCTTGATATCCTTTATCTTCCTAGCTTATCGTTCAAATAGATTTTACAGGAAAAACGGCTTTGATAGCCTTCAACTCATTACGTTTAAGTTTTCTCTCCATTCCCTAACATTGTACATTTTCAAACGTCATACTTTGTTTTTCTGCCTAACTCTGTGTTCTGCCTAACGAAGAAAGGAACGCATAACTACTAGCTATTGTGTAAGTCTGTTATATTTCACTCTAGTAAAAACTACAAACAGCTGCTTTATTTGTCGTCGAAATTCGACAACTAAGTGTCTTGGCAATAAAGCTTTCAAATACTATTGGAAACCATCAACCATGTACACTTAAATGATTTTGTTCCCTTAGTGACGTTATGATGGGGTCTAAAAATATGTACGATAGTTCCTGAGTAGGCCTGGAGCAACCAAAAGGTGGTGTTTGGAGTATTCTGTCGACCATTTTTAATTCAACGTGCCCAAAAAACGAGTGAAGGCAAATCGGTTCAACGACATCTCCTCAAAAATCAGACACATTTGTTAAATTCTGATCCGACGAAATTCAACTATGTGGGTGGGAGAGTTGCAGTGCGCAAACGGTATTATGTTCTATAGAATTTAGACGTTTTTAGTGTACTAACCTCCAACGAGGTCTCTGAGCGAAAAACCGTCATCAGATAGTACACGATCAGTGGATTACGTCTGCCCTACGTCAGTGTAAAGGTGTGCGCTCAAACGAAAAATTGCCGCTGACAAATGCGTGTAACTGCGCATTTCGGCAAGTCAGCTCTTCAACATTGCGGTCGGTTAGAGACTATACTTAGACATCGAGGTGGCTCCTCTCTTTATCGCGCAGAACAATACAAAGTGAGTCGTTACTCACCTTTGCGGTGATCTGGATGGTACACTGAATTTTTATGCTTGAATCTGGACGGTTCAATGAATGCGATGCGCACATAGACTTTTGCTGCTAATTACTGCGCTTTCCTCGCTGCTTTTCGGGTGCGATATATTACAGTATTTTATTACGCGTATTTGTGGTGTTGTTTCCTATTGAATGAGTGAGCAAGGCAATTGATGTCCTGCTTTCACAGTGGCGGACTGGCCAGGGAAGGAAGGGCGGGATATTCCTAATGGCCTCCGACTTTCAGATTTTTTGAAAATCCATAACGTGAAGACTCGCGTAAGTTTTATTGGTTCGATATTAGTTTTACCCTCAGATTTAAAATTATGAATAATAATAAAGATAATTATAAAATGCCAGTAAAACAAGTACTTTGTATTGAGTAGCCTAACAAAAATTGGCCACATGAAATTGCAGTTTTATATTCAATGTGGAATTTGCCACAATTTTCGTGTGAATATTTTAACTTTTGTTAATACACCTAAAAAGTGTAAATAAATTTAAAGTGTCAACATCACGTACCCTCAGTGCAATATGAGTTATTCCCCCCCCCCCCCCCCCTCAATTACCTGCTGAATTTACTGAAAAAAATGGTTGAAAGATCGGCAACCACCGTTTACAGTGGCTTACTTTCAACATCACGAAGATTCAGGAAGAAACACTATACCACCTTCAGGAAAATTTACCAGTTCAGCTTAAACACCAAAAGTTCCCTCATTAAATTTTCGGTGAAAACAAGAGGCCTTTCACCTTCATCAGAACGCAACGAGGCACAAAACACAAAATTTTAAAAACGATCGTTACATGGTTGTGGCTACCATCGAGCAGACGGCGCGCGAGTGAAAGAACCACTGATCTATACACAATTACGCACTCAAGCCCCACTGCTTGTCAAGCTTGGCTTTCACATCAGAACCTGCTGATTGTTCTATCAACACGTGGGAGGCACCAGTCAGGTTCATGAGTGGAACCTTCTTGTCCTTGAAACGAAGAATGGCCAGAGAGGTCCCTCAGATGCCCTCCTTGGAGAGAATTGGAGGAAAGCAAAACTGTCGTGGAATTCTAAGCAGTCTGGTGCTGCTGATGTTTCACATGCTGGGTGATGCGTTGAGAATGTCTCCCCTCTTTACAGCCCACCTGACAAGTGCCTCCCACGTGTTGATGGAACAATCAGTAGGTTCTGATGTGAAAGCCAAGCTTGACAAGCAGTGGGGCTTGAATGCGTAATTGTGTATAGATCAGTGGTTCTCTCACTCGCGCGTCGTCTGCTCGATGGTAGCCACAACCATCTAACGATCGTTTTTAAAATTTTTTGCCTCGTTGCGTTCTGATGAAGGTGAACGGCCTCTTGTTTTCACCGAAAATTTAATGAGGGAATGTTGGTGTTTAAGCTAAACTGGTAAATTTTCCTGAAGGTGGTATAGTGTTATTCTTCCTGAATCTTCCTGATTCCCGATTCTTCGTGATGTTGAAAATAGGGTGTTCGAGGATTAAAAAATATAAAAGTCGGATGAACAAGAACAAAGGGAACGGGAAACTAAAACAATGAAGTTTTCAGTTTGTTTGTTTTTTTGTAAGAAAACCAATATCAGCGTCCGATGAAAACTTATCTGGTCATTGATTGCATCGTCGCACACAAGCTTCTGGCTCATTTGCTGTATCGTAGTAGCAAAAGTTACAAGACAATTTTTTTTAATATAATGTTCAATATAGTACATATTCATCAGTACACCACGCATTCAGATTTTTTAGTAGTGTTCTGTTGGTATGTTTACCGTTCCAACTGCATACATCAATTACACATTTTTTTTATTCTGCCATACGACACGTCGAATTACTAATGCAGTGTTAGTGCATCCTTGTTAAACAGGTGACTGTTCTGGGAGTCACAATTAACGGCAAATTGGATTTTTCCAATCAATGTGCAAGACTTGCTGCCTTGGGCCGCAGTAAATGTTATGTTATACTTGTATGTTTTCTACATAGTGGTTCTTCACACTCTACATTAGTCGTGAAAACGGAACGTCAGGCCTGTCATGGAGTACTGTTTGGTGGTGTGGTTTCCTTACTTAAAAAAAATAGCAACATAATAGAAGTGGTCCAGAGGAAGTTCACCAAACGTCTTCCGGGTGTGTGTGGTAAATCGTACCGGATCGTCTGCGGGCCTTTCACTTGATAGTCTGGAGTTTGCAGGATCAAATGTGATCTCAACATGTGCGATTCACGTTCGGCGCCTACCTGGGTGATGGTGGTTCAGTTGTGGGAACAGTTGTAAATCGGAAAACAAGGGGACATGACTGGGGGCCCGATTGGCCCAGTGTAAACCTCAGGCACTACTCATTCTTGACCAGAGTTGGGTGGGTCATTATTAGGAATGCACTCCCAACAGTGTTGCCACTTTTAAACTCCAACTTAGGGGTGTCAACATTGATAGATTTTTCACTGCATTTTAACATATTTTATTTTTTGTTTTGTTTTATTTACCCTTCCTCCGTGTGTTTATGACCAGGATTTTTCAATCCGGTTGTATTTTTTGGGCTTCGTGTAAGAGGCTTGCTTTTCAGACCCAGCAACTGCCTTGTTTATGATATTCTTCGCTGGAATAAATGTAAATAGAAAAAAAATGAAAATTAAATTTGTCAATTCTAAGCTCATTTGTGTATTGCAACAATGCTCTAAAATCAATGAAGCAAAAAATACAAAAATATACTAGGCCATAGTAAGTCTTAGTTGATTCTCCTGGAATGTGGTTTTATTTTTTGTATGTGCAGTATGTTATTGTGTAGCTTAACAGCTTCCCGGAAGATGACACAGCACACACGTTACTTATCAGTGCAGACTTGTAATAACCAAAACTAAAATCAAAATTCCATGTCCTGCAGTTTTCCCTTTCCTTTTGTTAATTATTGTTTTGACTATTGCCACCATATCAGATTTTCCCTCTGTCTGCATTTTGTGTAATGGCCTTTGCTGATTACTCCAGCATTTCAAGGCATACAAAAAGTTTTTCTTTACAATAGCCCCTACTATTGAGGGGTGTGAAGTTTAAACATTTTTTAAAATAATTATTGTACATAACAAACTCATGACAATTTAAACAAATCACTTTTACCATTGGCTAGCTGTAAAAGTTGACCAGAGTGAATGTAAGGTGAATGGTTGTGGCCGTATTGGGATAAAGTCTGAAGGTTCAACTTTAAAAGAAGAAAGAGGAAAAAGGGGTTCTCTATTTATTTTTGGAAAACTACAACAACAAAAAACGTGAAAATTAATGTTTATTGCTGATATCTGTTGCACTTCATGTAATATAAGAACCTGGTTCAGTTGTTAGAACTGAATGAAAACATGGCTATATTGTTTGGTGTCAAGCTATCCTAGGAAAATCTTAGTATCCATTTTAGCTAGTTAGGCATGCAGAGCCAAGTACCTTCAGCTTCATGCAGTTTCTTCCCAATCAGAGCAGGCGATTGGAAACCCACCAGACTACAAAGTTCAGTACATCTCCATCGGTTAGCAGCTGTGACGTGGATTCACCAGACAAGCGGACATTTAGGGACAGCTATCATGTGTGGTCTTTTCTCCCCACAAATTGTCCCAATCTGATGGGACGCTTATCACTGCATTCAGCTCGCGTCTGTATGCGGATTGACTGTTAATTTTTCCCTTTAAATAAATCCAGGGGCATCAAACAAAACTTGAATAGCAAGTTACACTCCACCAAACTTGTAAAACTTTTCTTTTAGTCTCTCCGAAGTATAAAAAAAAAATTTACTGTGTGGAACAATTTTGATGAACAAAGTAAAGTCTAGCGTAACGAATCATTTTTAAATGTTGCAAGGTGTTGTCGAGTTAACAAAAACCCTACAGATCTGGAAAATTAATAGTATATTGCTGCATTTTACTAGTTGATTACAGTTACAAACATTTTTTTGTGAGAGAATAAAGTTTAATATGATAGTATGCAATGATAAAGAGTTGTATCACTAGTCATTAGTAATTTTTTTTTGAGATTGTCTAAATAAATATTATCCTACGAGAACGTGTCACTAAGGACTGTGCCGACTTCGGTAGGAAACCTTAATAAATTATTTAATTACGGTACTAAATAAATAGTTATACATAGTATTATATAAATTTGTCTGTGCGGATGAATTGTAAAATTTTGCATTAACGAACCAGATTACACCATCTGCATGAACTACCTTGGCAGGAAAGGGTCTGAGAAACGCTGTAATTATGTAATTTTGTTGCTTTAAAAAAATTGTACCATTCTTGATTTAACAAAGTACCGTACCCGGATCTAATAACTGTGTAGTGCCATGACAATGAACCTGTGCACCTGTATGTACCTGTGCACCAAATTCCCAAGAGTTAATGCCAATTCAAGAGATTTAAAGCTTATGTTGTAAAGCTACCGTAATAAGAGTTACTTTTTTAATATGTATTTTAAGTCTTCACATGAGTACCTTTCTTTTGCCTAGTCTTAATTAAGACCATGCTCCCATGAATTGTGTTTCGCAACATGTGTACAATCATGCATGTCAAATTATTTCGTAAACTGGCATTGTACGCATTTTCATTTCCAAATATGAGGACATCCCAGTTTATATTTTTAAGACGATGCAATAGTATTTTTTGAAGTTTACATTTGTGTATGTTGTCAGTGCATTGTACATTCCATTTCAAACTTTATAATTACTCATAAACATTAGTTGTTAAGTTCTATTTACACATTTGTAGCAGCAAGATAAGTTGAAGTCAGAACTCTTAATTTTCATAATTGATCCTATTGGTTTTACGAAAGCTTCTAGAATTTCGTCATTTGTGGAAGGGTGGATAACTTTTACGATAAAATAATATATTTTGCATAATGAAGTTATAAGAATTTATGGATGGAGTTAGTGTAGGCTGATTTTAGTTGACCTTCTGTTAAACCTGGTACAAATGGTATAACTGCTTCAGACATAGCACTCTGGCAGTGGTTGGGTAGTGGATCGCATATTGCAAATTCGTAATATTCAAGCTACGTGTTTGCCGGAAATTCATTTAAACTTTCGTGCAAGTTCTGGAAAAGGCGGTGCAAACAGAGTTCACTTTTTAAAAAGAAGAAAATATTTTAAATTGGGTTTCAGCTAGGAAACTGAGGAACACTGTATTATTCTTGGCCTTTTTGAGCACTTCGGACTGTGAAAACATTGACTAAGATCCATAGAACGTTTTACACAATTTAACAAATTGTTCACTTTCTGGTTAGCCATTCTAGTTCTAAGCGCAAAACCTTCATGCTAGCTAAATAAACATTGCTGTTCCTGACCTAATATAATAAGTATGTGTGTTGTCGACAGTTTGATTTGTTTGGTTAGAAATGTTTGTTAACAATGATCACTTGCAAATTAACTGCTGATCGTTGGTTTATTGAAAAGGATCAAGAATCAAAATATATGAAAGTTTGCGGACCTGATTAGTCGGCTTGATTTGGTGAACGTTTTCTAAGACTGAATTATTTCTGGAGAATTTGATTTTGCATGTTATTATTTATCGACCAGCGTGGTACTAATAAGAAATGTGCTGGAAATTCTTATTAGCATAAAGTTAGTGTAGGGAACAGTATAGGGAGTGATCATAAGCATGAAACTTAGGTTAGACATGAATATGATTCACACTGATATTTTCACAATTTACTGGAAGAAATTGTAATATATGTAATTGTGATTATAGTATTAAATGTAATGACTTTGCTTATGTTATTGTGTAACTTTTTTTTTGTTGGAAACGAAGGCGTGGTAATCACAGGAGTATGTGGAAGACCAGGGAATGAAGGGAAGTGATCGTATGTAATCTAGCAACTAGCCTTTAATTTACAGCCAGTATAGTGAATTTTGACCGGTGCCTAGACACGATCAAGCTTCAGAGCCTCTTTGGATCTACAAAACTAACGGATTTTCCGACTTGCTTACTACCACACGAAAATCTGGACGTTTTAAATATTTCTTATAAGGTGGATGCTTTTTCGTAGCACAAAAGTTCACAAAGTTTGCAGTAAGACAATGTAATTCGCCACATGCCGAGTCAGAACCAGCGTATGTCCAACACCTAAGGAAATTTTGTGTAAATTCCGGGTATTTACCAATTAAAACAAACCTTTGTTTTAAGACTTGTTTCATATCTGAGGTAAGTTTAACTTTTCATCAGTCTGTACTACCAAATGGAGCTCATAGGTGGAAATAAAAGACCTGCACAGTGTTTTCACTTGAATCCTAAAACATTCACCTTAAATTAGTCTGTTTTGTTCAGTATTCTCATTCTCTGTTCAATCTACCTCGAATTTTGTGCTACATAGTAGCTCTGCCCTCTGGCACTTTCATGTGCAACTCCAAAAGTTACACGTACATGCTCTCCATAGCATGGATTCAATTTTTGATGAGGATTTACCGAGAGTTTCTATTAGTGAAGGTGGAATTCCGGCTACGCCATGTCTTTCTCTTCACCTTCATTCCCCTTGTCAACCCATAGGCAGTGTCTCTCATTAAAATCCGCAAAACCGCCACTGATGAGTCATTACATTCAGTAAAAGAAAATGCGTCGGAAGATGAATGTAATGGGAAAAATAAAGATAAGCCATCAAATAAAGTTAAGACTAGTTAGGGCATATAATAAAATTAAAACGACATCGACAAAGGGTCATTCTATCACTAAAAAGAGTACCAGAGTCGTGGAGGAAAAAATGACCGTGAAATAAGGGCAGACAAACCCCGCAAGCCCTCCAATCACAATGCGACCGAGACGGAAAGTCAAGGTGAATGCACCCCTTAATATCTCGATAAGGCTAATAGAAAGGATGAATTAAATGTAAGAAGTCGCAATCATTTAAACCATCTCTTGTCCTTCCAGTCGAACAATAAATCTGGGCAGGTTCATCTGATGTCATCCCAAGCCCATCCAGTTGCGGTTAGCAAAGCAGTCAGCACAGCTGCAGCACTTTCACAAAATTTTCTGTCGGAAAAGTATCAGTTGGAAAAGGCACAATCACAGAAGTCACACTTGAGAAAGTCTCGATTGGAAAAGCTGTAATAGGAAAAATTGCAATCGGGAAAAGTCAAATCGTAATCTCAATCGTCCTTGTCATAGTCCCCGAATTTTGCAGCTTTGCAGTCCTATTCTTCCACGTCATGAATTACGAAGTTGGACGCATTCATACCTCATAATTCGTTAAACTCTCTGCTAAATCGCCGTCTTTTTCTGCATCTTCTCCACGTGAAGATTTCAGCATTATTAAAACGGATCAACGCACACTGCATAGTTTTTGGAATAGAACTCCCTCAAATAACGTGCTTTCCAGTGCCACGCCAACTTAATGATGATTGTCATGACAACTCTAAAAGTCAAATTTCTCTGAACTGGAGCTCGGAAGATCACATCATTATGAATGGTTAATCATTATCTTCGTCCATTATTTTTCAAACAAGCCATTGGTTGTAGAAAATTTCCTAGACCCCGCAAAAAAATTCATATGTAAATTATGAAGACACTCGAGCCTCCCTGCGTCACCTCTTACAGTCACAGGTGCTTTTCAGGACCACCCGTGAACTTGGAAGCCTTTTTAGAAGCGAGGAACAGGATATCTCCGTGGGGCGCCACCCCATCTTCCCCACAACGTCAGCAAAGGGTAATTTATTTATTTTTTTATTTCACAGCACCGGGGCATGAAAAACCATAAGATACCAGACATTCAAAGCAAGAGAATTCTTAACAGCAGGACTGAGAATGGAACATAATTCTTGCCTCGCTACACCATTGGCCATTAAGATTCCTCTTACGCAGTATGAAGACTATAACCTTCTTCGGATGAACGTTAGATTCAGTTCACAAGCAGGGCTCGAGTATTCAGCCGCCATGTTTCCGGGTCAAGTCATATATATGGAAAACCCTCCTGATGAAAGGGATAACGAAATCTTGACAAAACTGCTTACAGCTCCGGAAGAGAGCATCCTTTTTTCATTCTGATTCGATCAACTAGGGTTGCCATACTGTGGACAATTCAGCCATTCTTAGGACAATTCAGCCCTACTTCGAAGAGATGGGTACCTGGATTTGTTCGATTATACCGAAGGACACGTTAGTCCAGCTACTTATTCTTCACTTCCACGAATCGTCTAGAGTCTTCAATGGCAACTGCTGGTAATTGCTCCAGAATTAAAGGAAAAATGCAAACAGGCATCGGTTCTCATCCACCACTTGTGTTGCCAAATATCGGGAAGAAAACTTTAGCGCCTTCAAGAAAGCCACCTTCATGAGCCACTCAAAAGTCACCAATTCCAATTTTTTATGGGCTCATTGAATGAAGGGCTAAATTACTAACCCATCTCAAAGAGGAGCCTTCAGTGCCCATGAAAATAACTTGTCCTACCCCACCGAGATGGAAGAGGATCTCCAAATCCTATAAGGAGACACTGATGCGTAAGAGGCCGAGGAAGAGGCTTCTCCGGACCCTGACCACCTTCTGGGCGCTCCTGCACCCCTTCACCGACAGGTAGGGTGTAGGATAAGCCACCATCTAAATGCTGGGCAAAGTGCGACACACGGTGCATTCGTGCTCTCCATTGTGAGTCACGGATACACTCATCCCCTTCTCAAGTCTTCCAGCCCTTTCGCGAGGACCCCCACACCCCAACCCTGGCTCCAAAACCGAGAAAAGGACCCTTTGTTGGCTGAAGAGGTGGCAGAACTAAAAAAAAAAAAGGGGGAGGGGTGAATTGCAACCAACTCTCTCCCAGAAACACGCCCAGATACTACAGCTCGGTACGAGTATTACAAAAAAATGGAGGAACTCTTCTGATCTTCAACCTGCGACAGCTGAACAACCACATCTGGAACGGACATTTCAAGACCCTCCTCTCCGTTTGGGAGTCACTCAGGCAAGGAAACTTCACGACCCCGATAGACTTGGATGACTCCTGCACTTTCCACTCGGCAATATTCCATCTCTTCATGTTTGTCTCCCAAGGCAAGGTCTTCCCCTTCGAGGTCCTCCCCTTTGGCCTGTGCACTATTCCGCACTGCACTGCCGCTCTTCTTCCTCGTGAGCTTTTCTCACATATGGAGATTATGCATCACTAATTTATGGTCTCCTGCTTCGGGAATTGAAGATGAACAACGTCGTTTCTGCCTGCTGCTCTTCTTCTTCGTGGCTATTTCTCATGACCGGAGGAAATGTCTCACATTTTCATGGTCTACCGCCCAGTGCTCCCCTTCAACAACACATCCACCTTCGGGAATTGAAGAAGGACTCCAGTTCCGCCTGCTGCCCTTCTCTTTTGTGGCTTGAACCCACGGACAGGGGAAACGGCTCACATTGGCTTGGTCTTCAGCCCAGTGCTCCTTTTCCGCTTCCACAACCCATCCAGCTTCAGGAATCGAAGATGAAGAGCATCGTTGGCACCAGAAGCTCTCCTCTTTCGTAGCTAAAACCAACGGAAGGAGTGGACATCTCCCACTTTCATGGTCTTCTGCCTTGTGCTCCCCTTCAACAACATCAAGTTTCTAGAATTGAAGACGAAGAGCATAGTTGCCGCCTGCAGCTCTCCTCCTCCACAGCTAAACCCACGGAAGAAGAAGACACCTCACACTCTCATGGTTTCTGCCCAGTGCTCCTCTTCAATAACATCCTGCCTTTTTCCCTAGTGGCTAGGACCCACGAATGCAGTTGATGCCTCTGAATTCTCATGGTCTTCGACCCTAGGCTCCTTTTCGGCAACACTGCTAAACTGCGGAAGGAAAATGAACAGCATTGTTTCCGCTGCTGCTCTTTTCCACCATGGCTGAACCCACACATAGAGCAGATGCCTCACCTTCTTTGGGTCTTCCGCTACTCTTCAACAACGCTACTCTTCAACAACGCTTCCACCTTCAGGAATTAAAGATGATGAACATTGTCTCTGCTTGCTGCTCTTCTCCTTGGTGACTCAAACCCACGTAAAGAACCACCTCACACTTTCAGGGTCTTCAACTCAGTGCTCTCTTTCAATCACATAGGAAGTTGACACCTCACAATTTCATGGTCTTCCACCCAGAATTCTTTTCATCAATGCATCCGCTTCGGGTATCAAAGAAGAAGAGCATTGCCTCCGCCAACTGGTCTTCCCCTTCGTGGTCTAACCCCACGCCTCTCAATCACAGGGCCTTCTGCCCTGTGTCCTTTTCAACAAGGCATCAGCTACAGGAATTACAAGGCGAAGCACATCTCCCCCACCTGTCACACTTCTCCTTTATGGCCATGAACTCATGAAGCACATCACATCTTCATGGTCTTCAGCCCAGCACTCCCTTTCTTCAATGCATCCAGCTTCAGAAACAGAACTAAACCGAATTCCACACAAGTATCATCTCCTTGCTCCTTCTTGAGTGACCACATTTTCCTGATTATTCACACACAAAAAAGAAGTAGAAAATCGCCAGCAATGCCACTAAGGAATCAACTTACTAAATCAATGACTGCCATTGGTCAAAATGGCTTCATTGATGGAACTGGAAGAGGGCTTATCTCTTACAACCCTCACCCTCTTCTAACCATTCACGATCTCGACAACCTCTTCAAGAAACCTCATCAGACCGATGAATGATAAAACATGGAACCCCGTCTTCAAGGCCACAAGGAAGACATCTCAACTCGAAAACAAACTGCGCAATTCACATTCTCACACCCAAGACAGTTTTTTCTTCCATCACGCGCTGATTACCTCTGTTGCAGCTAAATCCTGGTTTTATCAGCTGACCCAGCATTCTGCATTTTCGTACCAGACAACTCTCCGTCTCCTTGACTTTGTGACCAACTGCATGCAAATATCCGAAAAACCAACTCTTCTGACCCTTCAAGACAAGTTTTGGCAAGACATCTACTGCCGTGTGAGCACAATTGTTCACAAAGCCATCGTGGGGGCATTTGAAGATCAAACCACAACTCAATATCGATTCAAGACATCTTGATTCCAGCATCACGACACAGAAAACCAATGGACTACATCATCTGGATCCAACCACACCAACCAGATGTGTAGTCTAACCCCCCTTAAGCACTCTACAATGGAAAAGCAGGAGAAAGTCCGTAATGGGAGAAAGTACAAAGTTTCTGAAAACTTTTGGGGGGAAAGCCAGCTCGTAACCCAGGGCGCCCGTCAAGGCAGTGCCCGCCACCAAACTTTGACGACGCCATCCTGTTAATGCAAAAATCAACAGGTTATGTATGTTTTCCACTTGGCAAGAAGAAACAGTATTTTGCCGGCCCCCATGAAGGCCGCCTGAAAATTGTTTCTTTTGCCTAAGGAAAACATAAATAACCAAACCTGCCCTGCCTCCCCTCTTGAGTCACCGCCTGATGCATTAAAAGAAAAAATGCCGAAAGCTCTGGCGAGGTTGCATTTATAGAGGAGGACTGTTAGGCAGCTGGCAGCTACAAGACACCGAAAAACCTCCAGGTAGACACTTCCATTGGAATAATGAATGCAAAACTTAACAGGTTATGTATATTTTCCTTAAGCAAAAGAAACAATTTTCAGCCAGCTTTCATGGGGCCGGCAAAATACTGTTTTTCGCGAAAAAATCGAACTATAGTGATACTTTGCTGTGAACGTAAACTGGAAATTTGAATGTGGAAGTAAAGCCATCTC
Source organism: Lithobius niger (assembly GCA_023313725.1). Taxonomy (NCBI): domain Eukaryota; kingdom Metazoa; phylum Arthropoda; class Chilopoda; order Lithobiomorpha; family Lithobiidae; genus Lithobius; species Lithobius niger. The sequence continues at coordinate 26,079 of JAHWFP010105338.1, read as the reverse complement.
TTTTCTTGAATACACATTCACATTCCCTGGCCTTTTAGGAAAGAATGCCCTTTTCCCCTTATTAAAAAAAAAATGCCGTACTGCGCATTTCCGAACTGATAAATGCTGGTGCTGCAGCCTGAGGAAGGACCTATAGAGACCCAAAAGAGGCAAAAAGAAGACCAGGAAAGAGGCATAAAAGGGCAAAAAAACAGAATGACAAACTAAAAAAAAAAAAAAAGCCCCCAGAAAAATATAACCCCAGCGTGTATCTTTTACTAGAAGTGCCCCTGCCCTCTCGGAGGTCTGTGCATGCTACTGGTTTGAGGTGTTCTTGTTTCAAAAACTGTTTCATTTAGTCGATTATTTTCGGTTGTTTTATTCCTTATGGTCATTTAATGGAAACCAAGGTTTGCAAAATAGCCTTTGCAATGTTTGAGTGACGTGAATTATTGAATGATGTTATTTTTTATGTTTTATGTTTTTTATTGATTGTTTTTTTGTTTCAGTAAATTTATTACATTAGTTTATTTTCTTCCGTGGAGTGTTGGGATCCTCCCAGCACTGTTGTTGATTCCAGCCTCGATCATTGTTGCGATTCTATATGTTGTTTTGATACAACAGGACTGAGAGCTTCAAAACGGGTGAGAAGTCGGGGCTTCGACATTGTTAATCTCAGTACTCGGAAAGCAGGTAATAACCTATTGTTATCACCCAGTCTATACAACAATGCTTGTAACAATGCAACAAGCTTGATACCATCATCCCAGATCTGGAGTACTGAGATCGACAAAAGGCCAGCACTTTTTAATTGTTACGCGATGGGGTGATGTATAGGTTATTACCCCTTTTCCATTGTTGCGCTCAGTATAAGGAAAGTGCGTAATAACCTATTTATCACCCAGTCGTGTACAGTATACAATAATTGAAGAAAGCGTACACTGTCATTGTTATTACAACATCATCCATGTTCGCTGAAGGGGAAAATCTGCTTTAGGATTTTCTTCTTTCGTGCTGATAGGTTCCTTTAAAAATGATCATGATGCGTTTCTGCTTGTCATATGGATGAAATGAAGTTACAATGCAAAAATGTAAATATGTGTAAGCAAGGAATGGCCTGTTCTCCATTTTCCCCATTAGTCTTTCAATTATTACTGTTTGTGGGCAGCTCTCACCTTGCTTATTGATGGTTAATGCCTCCGAACCAATGGACATTCATACAAATGGGAATGCGTGTGTCTGCTTGTCCTATAAATGAAATCTTCCGTTTCCCATTTCCTGTTTTCCCCGTCAGTCCAATAAGTATTGTTGGTGGAAAGCTCTCACCATACCCGATGAAGGTTGCCTCCTAACCTGCCTTCGTGGGATGGACAGGACGGCAATAAATTACGAGCTATTAAAGGCACTGTTGAGGAATGGCACTCGGCGTGTCGCCGCAGTCGCCGTGAGGAGGTGGTGTTGGCCCGTTTGCGCATTGGTCACACTCGACTTACTCACTGTTTCCTTTTGCGGGGGGGTTGACCCTCCTGAATGTTATTGGTGTCGGCGGCCACTTACGGTCCGGCACTTCCTTGTTGATTGTTGCCATCTTGATGGTTTTCGTCGTCGTTTCCATCTTCCGCATGACATTGTGCGTCAATTGGGCGATAAGTCTGTCCTCCTGTCCGGTGTTTTTCAATTTTTGCAGGAGGTACAGATGTAGGACAAGATTTAGATTAGGGGTTTAAATAATATCTCTGTAATGTGTGGTGCAGTGGCAACCCGGCCCACTGCACTGTGACTGAGGTTGGCGCTAATGATCAAGCTGTCGACGCGCCATTAAGCCTCAATCCCCCCCCCCCAACCTTCATTATTGTCATTATTTTTAATTTATTTGTGAAATGTGTAGTTTTTCAATTTGAATTAAACTTAAGCTAAAATTATTACGCACTGAATACACGTTTATTTATCAATAATCGAGCCCATTTGGCTATCCATCCTGTAATTACACTTTTTTCAACGTACTGTATTACTGTTCCAAGATTCCGAAGGCATCCGTCATCGCACAAGCAAGAGACTAAGCTTGTGTTTCTGGATTGTTACTTGATTCCGAAGAGCCCCATTACTGTTCCTATCACGGAATCTCAGCTATGAACTGCCCCTTCAGCCAACTTCTCTTAAAAAATTTTTTAAAGAGAACTTGTGTGAAGGGGATATTCGCCATTGATCTTCCGCGGCGTGAAGGGGAAAAGTTGTAGGACACTTTGGGAAAAAACCAATAATAGTGTAGGTTTTTGTGCAAACATTGTTGCACTCACAGTCGCATTGTCAAGCTTTCTGAGCAAAAGAATGTCAGCCCGATTCGTTCTTTGTTGGGGGTGTGGACATTGTCGATCTCAGTCCTTGAGGACTGGGATGTAAATCTCAGTACTCCAGGCCTGGAATGACGGTATCAAGCTTGTTGCATTGTTGTATAGTACTGTGATCGTCGAAATTGGGTGATTACAAAAACTTCTAGTTAAGGAAAAATCGGCAGCAGCCGTTTACAGTGGTAATTATCAGACATCTTACCTCAAACTTCACACTTTTACCACCATGAAAAACACAACTGGTTTCCATACATTTATGGACACATCTGTAACTTACGCTTCCTTTTGTAAATTCTGTTGAACCACAAAAACATCAGCCCTTCGTGATTACTTGCTATTTGATCTTGATTAGTATCCTATTGATCTGACTAAACTTACTCTTCATTGCATTTTAAAATTATCGGTAAACTGAACTAATTACAAACAAAAAGTCAAGTATGCTGTAAAAAATAGTTTACATGATTGAAGTTTCACTTTACTAGTTAAAATGTACACAGGATAAAGATTTATTTTTAATTTAAATAATCAAATGTAGGATCCAGAAAATTGTTATCTGTTTAAGTGCTGTTGTGCTTTACGAATTTAAAGTATTATTAAAACACAACAGCACTTACACAGCTGCAGCTTTCTCAACTGTACATTTGGTTATTTAAATTAAAAATCATAAAACTTCAAACATGTACAAGTAAAGCGAAACTTCAGTCATATAACCCCTTTTTTACAAAACGCTTGACGTGTTTGTGCATAATCTGTGTACCACCTTTTCTACCGCATGCCAAAACCATTTACGCCAAATGCAGACTTTTAATAAACTAATACGTAATTAGAAACAAAAACGAACTCGTTTGATGCTTAAGGTAAGCTTTAACTGTTCCAAAGTTAAAACAGCAAAGGAACACAAATAAACTTTCCTGTAAGGTTTCAGATACTGCAGTGTTGCTGTACTGTTTAGTCTACGTGGAGCTTTACTGGCACTGCATCCAAATGTTTTTATCATTTTTTCTTTTGCACATAATAGATCAGCTAATGATCGGTGTATTCTACTTTGCTAAGCGACATCGCTCGAAAATGTTTAAAAACTAATCTTAGTATGCTTAGCGCAGCTCTACAGGTAATTTAGGGTTCGTGTTAGTCCTTGAAATTCAGGAAATATCCTGGAAAGTAATAACGAAATTCCATGCCTGGAAAAGTACTTGAAAACCTTGAAAAATTATATACGTATCATCAGTAGGGGTATGAGCGGAATTTAGATGACATGACTGGAGAACACTGAAAAATTTAGCCAGGAACGTAGTCGAGTGAGTAGCTTTACATTATTTTTCCTTTGTTTGGACATGAAATTTTTGAAATTTGGGGTATGCCTTTAAGTGTATTAACGTGTATAATGGTTAGCAGTAAGGTTTCATATGGACTAAACAGTGCAGCAACACTGCAGTATCTGAAATCTTACAGAAAAGTTAATTTGTGTTCCTGTGCTGTTTTGACTTCGGATCAGTTAAACCTTACCTTAGCATCAAACAAGATAGTTTTTGTTTTTTAATTCCTACTACTTTTGCATACCAAGCAGTTTAATTAGCTTGTTTTAATGTTTTGTATCTTTATCAATTACGACATGCTGGAAAAATACACTGTGTGGTATGGTGTGGCCTTATAGTATATGTTCGTTAAACCTTAAATATCAAACGAGTTCGTTATTGTTTTCTAATTCGTGATATTTTGAGAATCCGAGTTGGTGTTCTGTACTCCTTGCAAACGCACTGATTTATTTATCTTCAGTCTGCTGGCGTTTGCTGATTGGCATTATTTTATTGTTTTGCATTGTTATGAAACATTGCTTCAAGAGCTACTTGTACAAACGAAACAAGTTAACAACCTACACACAAACCAAAGAAGGAAGTGGGTCACTTTTCTGACCCATGACCCACCTTAACTTTCTGGAGCCATGACCCTCGACCCACGTGACCCACCCAGTAAAGAACAAAATGTGACCCGCCGTCCGTGTCCCATCCCGTGCTATGAAAAAATAATACTACATGCAAGTGCCTGCAATGTTATTTCAAAAAGCCCATTTTTTTTTTAAAGAAGCATTTACTGACATACAAATCCAAAAGGCAACGTAAATAGGTTGGCATCTGTATTTATTCAACACAACACAGTATTACAATAACTTGCAGCAAAAAAATGCCACTGCCCCAGTGCCTTTATTTTAGGTCGGTGGGTGAACGGAACGGTCGTGACCTATGACCCATAATAAAAATTTGACTCAGTGACCCACCAACCCATGGGTCAGTTCCATCTCCGACACAGACCAATATGGAAACAAACCCTTTAATCTTGAGTCTGTACGTCTTCCAACTGGCATTTGCTGATTGGCATTGTGTTGCATAATTACAATGTTTAAACCAATGTAAAATAATTAATCCGGTCGTTTAGAGCTCCCTAACCCATGGACCACTTGACCCATTACAAAAGGCATTATGGAAAGGGCATAAACAGAGCTACAGAGCAATACCGATTGTGACAAACTAGTCAAATTTTTTCCAAATCTTTCAAGGACCAGTGTAAGTGGCTCACCATCCTTGTGACCTCCTACCACTCTTGTAGTGAATTGTATTATTATTATTATTATTATTATTATTATTATTATTATTATTATTA
>JAHWFP010105338.1:0-20390 GCA_023313725.1 Lithobius niger | reverse complement strand
AAGTTCAATATTATCAACTGTTTGCTTTGCACACACAAGTTCCTAGTGAACTTCGTGCCTTTGTATTTATACAATGTAATAAAGCATTATTATTATTATTATTATTATATTATTATTATTATTATTATTATTATTAATGAATCTTGTTATGCTCATTAACAAAGCTTACATACCAAATTTAATCAAAAAATATTCACAGACGGCAGAGATGTTAAGCATCAAAATGTCGGCTTTAAATGTGGGAGGTTGAGGTCAAACCTTACATTATCACCCAGTTTCAACGATCTCGGAACTACACAACAATGCTTGTAAGTAACAATGCAACAAGCATGATACCATCATCCCAGGTCTGGAGTACTGAGATTTGCACTCCTAGTCCTCAAGGACTGAGATTGACAATGTCCCACGCGCACAACTAAGAACGAATCGTACTTTTGATCAGAAAGCTTGTCAATGCGACTGTTCGTGCTACAATGTTGCACAAAAAACTGCACTATTATTGCTTGTTTGCTTGTCCCATTACCGTTCATACGTCGGAAACTCAATGACAATAGCCCCTTCAGACAACTTCTCTTTAAAAAACGTTTAGGAGAAGTTAGCTGAAGGGGCAATTCGTAGTAGAGATTCTGTGGTATGAATGGTGATGGGGATCTTTGGAATCAAGTAACAATCCAGAAACAAGCAGAGAACCATTGTTGGCTAATTGAGTTATTCGTTGTTAAGTAGCCTACTGCTTGTGAGATGATGGATGCCTTCGGAATCTTGGAAGAGCGATGTAATACGATGACAAAAGTGTAATTACAGGACGGAGTGTCAAATGGGCTCGATTATTGATAAATAAACGTGTATTCAATGCGTAATAATTTTGGCTTAGGTTTAATTCAAATTGAAAAGCTACACATTTAAGAAATAAATTTAAAATAAGGAAAATAATGAAGGTTGATTAGTAGGGTGAGAGCTATCCACCAACAATACTTATCAGACTGACGGAGAAAATTGGAAATAAACCCCTCCTTGTCTATTTCATTTAAAGGACAAGCAGACACGCACGCATCCCCATTGGCATGAATGCTTATTAGGAGGCAACCATCATTGGGCAGGGTGAGAGCTACCCACTGACAGTAATTATCAGACTGATGGGGAAAACAGAGAAAAAAAGTAAATAAGCCATTCCTTGCTTATACATATTTACATTTTAGTACTGTAACTTCATTTCATCCATAGGACAAACCGACACGCATGCATCATGATCATTTTTAACGGAACCTATCAGCACGAAAGAAGAAAATCCTAATGCCGATTTTCCCCTTCAGAGAACGAGGACGATGCTGCAAAAACAATGACAGTGAATGCTTTTTTTTTTCAATTGTTACGCATCTGCGTGATAAATAGGTTATTATCCGCTTTCCTCGTATTGAGCTCAGTAATGGCTCGGCTCCTGCAGGGCCTAGACTGTGTTAATCTCAGTTCTCGGAAAGTGGGTAATAACCTATACCTCTTCACGTTTCCACAAAGTACGAGTGAATAATAATTGGCTTACTAGCATTATTAGCATTCTTGCCACGGCTCTGGATTAAAATTAATCAATCTATCTTCAGTCTATGCTGGCGTTTGGTGATTGGCATTGTTCCCTAATTACAATGTTTAAAACAATGTAAAACAATAAAACTGGTCGTTCAGGGTCCCGAAATGCTCTGAAATGGCTCGGCCAATTGAAAAAGTGGTCTCTTTGAGGACGAAGGATAACAAAATTTCTGGATTAGATCACGATTCAGATTTTAGGTAGGCGCAGTATTTATTCTGAAATGGAAGAACAAGAAGAAGAACAAGTGCACAGTGGTCAAATTTACAAATGGCTCCCTACTTTTACTCTTGCATAGAATTGCGTAATTTTAGGTATAAATATACCTTCCATACTTGTCTACCTTCTATGGCCAAGTTTGGTCGAAAAATATTGAATAGAAGCGGAGATTATAAATTGGCAGAACCCTGTTACAGTGGTAGCGAGCAGAAATGTCAGAAGTAAAGTTAACACTCGTTAACATACGTTTCACACATTTACCACAAATGAGGTCAAAAACATTAGTTAAATTTTAGATCTACTTGAATTTTCGGTTAAATTCCCAACCATTGATTTTCATCCGAGGTACGCTCCACAAAATACGCGGAAAGACGATACTACATCTCTTGTTGGATTTTAAGCAATGCGCTGCCGGTTCAACCTATGATCTACACTCCACATCTCGTCTAGTCTGGATGTAACATTCGGGTGCACTAGCTGCTCAATGCAGTCTATAGTTTGTTCCACATTATGTTTGCAGGAAACTGAGTGTATAATGCCATGTTTCCTTGCACTACAAGTGCAAAACCACTACCAGTGCAAATCCATGTGAATATCACACTTAAGAGTTTCCACAGTTCCCAGTCTATGAGTGGGATATTTATGTGTTTTTCACATTCATAGTGGAACGAAACGTGGCGTCATGCAGTCAGTTTCCTGCAAACATAATGTGGAACAAACTGCAGGTTTGTCCCAGGGAGGTCTCAAGGGTAAATTGCTCTCTTGTTTACCCGTTCTTGGCCAAGGTTCGAAAATACGACTATTCTCAACTCCAGTTCCAAACGTGAGGCCCACCTACGAATCCCTGGCAATCTACAGGTTCACAAGGAAACATGTTCCCCTCGTGAACCTGACTGGGGCAAACCTAGAATGCATTGAGTAGATAGTGCACCAGAATGTTACATCCAGACTGAACGAGATGTAGAATGTATGTCAATGGTTGAACCGGCAAGCACATTGTTTAAAATCCGAGAAGAGAAGAGATGTAGCAACGACTTTCAGTGTTTTATGGAGCTTGCTTCTCATGAAGGTAAACGGGTGGGAATTTCACCGAAAATTCAAGTGGCTCTAAAGTGGATGTTTTTTGTCGTCATTGTGGTAAATGTGTGAAACATGTGTTAGTGAAAGTTAACTTTACTTCTGTCAAGAAACGGAAATATTAATTGTTTTAGTTTTGCTGGCTTGAGGACTTCAATAATATATTTACTTGGTAGCCGAGTACGTACCCTTGTAGTGTCATTGCTATTAATGTAACCTACAGTGAACATTATTTTGTGTAGATAAACTGATTCAGTGATCATTTCTATTGTTTTTTTTTTTATCTTTCATTGATATAACTGTCCATTATTTACATTCAAGAAACTTATGTAGCAAAGTTAAGTAACTTGTAAAATATTATGCTGCGTATTAATTATACCAAAACGTGACAAAATATAGCGTACTAATTAAAGCTGGGTATTTTCAGATGTTGTATTTTCTGATGGGAGCAGTGCCTTTGTATCAGTCACATCGCCGCTTTGGTTAATTAACACATCGGTGCGGGCAGAGTCAGGACTTATTACTTGAAGCACAGGAATTAAAGTCGCTTGGTTATCTGCAATTGGTGATCGTCCAGTGTTGGTTACCGACCCATTTTGAATAGGTGTGGAGGTTTGTGTCGGGCTTGTCCATAGTTCTTCAAGTTCTTTCAGCTCAGAGAGTAACTCATCAATTTCTGCAAAGGAACTGTCTTTTTCATCACCTTTCTTGCCAATGTGTGAACCACCATTTGGGATCAAAGCAGGACTGCTTGCATGTTTTTTCGGTTTCGGCTTCGGCTTCGGCTTCGTTGGAGTAAGGTGTTGGGGGTCTACCTCATTCACTTCCTCCAATATAGGCTTGGGTTGCCTTGGTTTAGGCATGCCTGTAGAACGTGGTACTTCCAAGTACAAGCCGCCGTCACTTTTCCGCCTTGGGTGTACGTTATTTCCTGGGATGTCAAACCATGATGGATGATTCAGGTTAGAGATTTCGCAGCTTCGCCTGCTGGGATGTAAGCGATCGGGCATAGCAATTTCGCCATCCATTGCACTATTCCTGCGTGATGCCTGTCGTAGTCCTTCTGCAAGAAGCTCTACTAGACTGGGTTCGCGCCCATGGGATCGTAGACTGTGGGTTTCCGAATCTCCACCACCCCCACCAAAGTCTCCATAAGCAAAAGCTTTTGCCATTTCCATTAGGAAGCCCATAGTGTTAGTGTGAGCTTCTTGCTGGATCATGTAAATATCTTGATCTTTCTTCTGAGCATGTTTCAGCAATTGTGAATCACTGTGTGTCCTTCCTAATTCACCCATAGAAGGTTTCCGTACCAGTGGAAGACTAAGCGTTCGCTTTAGTTTTCTACCCTGTTTTGGCTGAAAGAAAAAAGTGTAATAATTAGAAGTCACATTAACGAACTGAAGGTAAAGAAAATATGGGATAAACATTTCTAAAGAATTGCTAAAATGTTTAGTCATTTTGGTATTTTCCAGTATCCCTTGGAAGGAAAATAATTACTACGCATCTGTTTTTTGTTTGTTTGTAAAAGTTAGGATCCTATCTACGCAACCAAGCAAGAATGGAAGTCGGTGAAGTTCAAAGTCTGCATGTCTAAAGCTTCATTTATGGAACATCTTTCCTGCATGTCATAAGCTTATCGTCGTCGTGTAAGTGAGCCATCGCTTTAACATGTCCCTTCAGTTGCTCTTTACGGAATTTGCTGAGAACATCATCATTATGCTGCTATAAAATTTGGGAGAAACGTTGCTTATCACAACAAGAGGTTTAACGTTTTAGACAGTGTCTGTTTGTATTTGTAAAGTTGTGAACAACAACCGAATCCTAGCCATTAGAAATCATTCTGCGATTTTCTTCTACAGCAGGAGTTGATTCTTGTTTAAGTAGTCAGCATGCTTGTCTCTTGTAATATTACTCACAAAGCCTTCGAGCATCTCTCCAGTCGGTTGCCATGGTAACAACATAGGCCATTGTTTCAATTGGTTGGGGAAAGGTATACAAAGAGAATATGATTTGCATGGAAGTAAGCTGGTTATCTAAGAGCAATTAAACTCGGGTAGCTACATAAATGAAGCCTTACAACCAAATACCTAAATGTATTGTTTACATGTGATAAGAAAAATAGGTAGTGACATGTATTAGATATAAGAACATTTTATAATCACTAACCAACCAAAAATGTTGTATTTTGAAGTTTAATAGGATTTAAATTTTCGATTTGATGGTCTATAAATAGGAATCGGTCTTAATGCACTGTTCTTTATTTAATATGCTCTGCACGGATTTGTATTCTTGTTCACAACTCTTAGACTACAACAATTATTGTTTACCAATAATTTGCTCATAAGAAATAGTCTGTAATAAATAAATCAGTTAGCGTTATCCTGCTGTGTGGCACGTTTGCCTATGTAAACATTGCTTAACAAAATATCATAGTCAGTGAACAAATAATGTGAGTGCAGGCTTCCTGCCATATGTTTACAATTGGTGACTCCATACGATATTAAACTTGTGTATCTTCGTGCTGCTTGTATTTTTTATGCAGTATTGAATATGTCGTGCAAAGTATTTACCCATTTTAGCTTATTTTTAACATTAGAATTGGATGGACATTTAGTAAATGAGATATCAGTCTTCAAGCATGTCTGCCTGTTTTTGCAGCTGTTCCTGATTCTGTAGGCAGGATTGACAAAATGTATGCACAAAATGAATCGGCACCCAAATCAAAAAAAAAAGTCGTAAAATAAAGACAATCAAAATTTGGATTTATATTGGCATTGTAAATCATGTATAGGTAATGCTTGGTTTATTCAATGCCATTCATAATATAGACTAACTGAAGAGCCCCTTTACAAGTCTTAATCTCGTATAAAGTGTCTGTATGAACAAGAATATAAATTCTTGGTATGAAGGATACATGATAACGCTTATTTTGCATGTTTTTGTCACCACAAAACGTTTATTTTTAAGTCGTTTAGAATCACTGGTGTAGATAGAGTTTGGTCTTTTAAAATGTGGCGTCTAGGAAATTTTCTGTAGAATATAATGGAACTTTATTTACTAACGATCCGTCACTAAATGATGCATTGCGCGCGTACAATAATTATGACGGTTCATCTCTGTGTGTACATCTACTAATTTTCTAATAATTACCATGAGATCTAAAATCTAATAGTCTAATGCGGTAAAAATTAAAATTAATTATTCCAATAGATCGCCGAAGCAAAATTATAAGACACTAGCCTAGAAAATTATAAATTGTGATTTTTAAATACAAGAATCATTCCGGTTTGTGACGACACAATCGTTGACTTGATTCTGTCTCGTGTACTATTTACAAAGCCAACCGAGACAGCAGCTATGCGAGGAACGCAGCTACCACTCTAGCCGACCTTGGCACTGTAATTACTCGGATGATTATCTGCACGTAGCTGTAATTTGGCACGCGGAATGTTATAAGGCAGACCGGGTGTCCCTTTAAATTATATTTGGCATTTTATACTTACCATAATTTTATGTGAGTATTGATTCATGTTTCGGATAAACTCCTCCATGGCTTTGGATGTCATCTTCTGCGTCTTTTGAAATCCACGTCCAACAGTTTTATTGATGCGTTTCATGTGTTTGGATTTCATGGCTTTGCTGATAAAATTTAGCATCATTGCCAAATAACCTAAGCCTATGATTATCCAGGCCATGAGACCAACTTGGTACACCCACCGATGCTCATATTCTTGTACACCTACAATAAACAGAAAAATGTATTACTAATTATAAGTTCCCTTGAAACACTTTCCAATGCAGTTTAACTAGAAAGTGTTTTGATTGGCAATTATTTTTTTACTGTGTCTTAAAAATTACTTTGTGTTGGTCTTTTTTGAGTGACAGTAAAAATTTGATCACCCAACCATCGACTAAAATTGCGAGATATTGAATGTTAGGTTTACAGAAGGGTCCAAAAAGAACTAATTAGTGACAAATCAGTATGAAAGCTAGTCACCATATGTGTCTTGAGCTTATCCCTACCCAGGTGTGATTTTGTGCCCGCTTTGGTCCAATAAACTGCTGCAAGCCAGTAAAATTCAGCAGCCATGTGTACAAGGTCGTCCACCTCCTTTATAGGGCGTTTCCATAATATAAACATAATTGTTATTAGTTTCAGTCTGCTTGTAAAGGGTTTACATTTTCGATGAAGCTGCCTTTTAAAATCAACAGAGTATATTTGCAGTTCAATAACACGTTACTTGGGTTTAAAGTGAAAGCTCCTGTAATAAGCATATTTCACCAGCCGTGAAATAGACATGAAGAGTTCTTATTAATTATCGAAAAATTCATACTGATAAACACATCTTTGCAGGTAGGATCACTTTTAACTGGTTTTTGTGGGAACCACCAGGCGTGGTTCACCTGACAGGTCTCGGCTAATTTAGCCACCATTCAATCAGGGTAGAAAAATCCAAAAGAACTTATTGCGTTGATGCATCTACGCAATGACTAGCACAATCAGTCACCCATGGCAACTTTGCTGAGACTGTGCTTACCGTCGATCATCGACCCAGGTTTTACATGCCCTTTCATTGCGTATTGGTATAAACCTGGAACCGCTTTGAACAGTAGGAAGTCCCCATAACACGTTTACATACCCAGAGATGCAATTGTGCATCTGTCGGTGCCATCTTGTCATGCAGGTATTATCACAAAAGAATTGGAAAAAATTCACTTCACGACTTGGGCCCTTAGTACTTCCAGTGCATTTAAAACCCCAAATTTGAAACAGCGATAAAAACCATAGCAAACGATTGCATCATTTCGTTCAAGCTATGATTAATAAATGTGGTAGTGGGTTGATAAACGATAGCTTAAATCATTCACATGATAAGCGAATCTTGGTACTAACAACAAAACGTAAGTTCTATACAGTAATTTTAATAAACCAGCTATCTACACGTATAGCATTATGAACAGTAGCTTCTGTGTCCAAACGGACTCTAGCCAAAAACATCCTTGCATTACGAAAGCAAATACAAGTGTCTAAACCCACCTGAAAGAATAAACCAATGCATTACACAAAATAAAAAGTAAAATACCATTGACAACACCATGCATTAGCCGATACATTGCCATACACACTAAAAACCAGTGGTGCAAGCACTGTATTTCTTTACTGTCACACTTGGATAACATAATTTAAATATGCAAAGATGATTAAAACGTTGCAGAGATATTTTCCATGAATTTGGAGTGCCCCTCCAAAGTTCAAAACGTATTTCACCGTATTAAAGGGAAGGTTACTGGCGCAATGTGCAATTAGGTGCCCTATGGCTACGTTATTTACTAAATTCATTACATATCAAAATAATGATTTACTCATATGGTGGAACTTTTCATATGGTGTATATGCTGCTACGTTCAACATTTTCTCATTCAACTTACCATTATTCTCCAGATCCAGAAAGCATAACAACAAAGCAAAAAAAAAAGGTCTATTAAGTTCAAATCTTATTGACTAAGAGATACTGTATTCTAACAATATAGTAGCCACTGTACACATGACAGTATGTGTGTATGACTGTATGCCTGAAACAGCATGAAAACAAGTCTTGGGGATATAATCAAATACAATTTTTCGAATGTTAATCCCAAACCTTCCCCTTGCTCCGAAAATAATTGGTTTCCTACCTGTAATGTAACTCTCTTTGCCTTTCCATAAATTAAGTACCGTATTTACAGGAGTTGATAAATGTATGCCACGTTCGTAGGACGTGGGAGTGTCCATGTTATAACAATCAATTCATATTCCATCCCTTTTCACTAGGTCTTCTGGGAGAGAAGCTGTGGGTTTCATTTCCCGGCTCAAGGACAGTCTATTCACCAGCATCAGAATCTTATTTTACCAAAGTAATGATAAAAAGCATAAGGTTTCCAGCACACGTGTGAGCTGGTTTCAAGGCAGGAGACAAGACATGCAATTTCTACCCCAGTCGGCCTGGGCTTGAAGAAGCCATCTTGTTCCCTGCTTCACGGTCGTGGAATGCTGATGCACGTGGACTTGCCACATGCCCAGACTAGCAGTAGCACGAATGGTGTTTTTTCACACCTAGAATGTTAGGTTAAAACCTATACAGTGTATTCTTAACGTGGGTTATACGAGAGAATAATTATGACCAGTCGTTCCGCATTGGCCGCATGGGGTTACAACCCTGAACGAGGGATGGAGTATGCGGTAATTTTACTTTATTATAGACACTTCATCAAGTCGGTACTGGTCGGTACTGGTACTTCTTTATGTCGGTACTGGTATTTAATGATATGTCCGAAAATTCCGTGAGCTGTTTTACTTTGAATTAAAGTTGACATCATTGCAACAGAAAAATATGCATTTTCAAAGTTCAGTTTTAACACTGCAGCTTGTAACTAATTTTCGACAACACTAACACTATGTCACTCGACGTTTGTGTTCTTCAGGCTGTTTCCTAGTTTCTTGACTTTGAGAATTGCATTCTAACTGCTAATGATTCACGTTTTTTGAATTTGTCGCTCTGGACTTTGCGAGTCAGACACTCTGGATCTTTATGAGTCCGCATCGGTGTTTTGTGGATGATGTTTTCCAGTTGTTGTTGAGCATTCTTTTGAATTTTTGGCTGTACGAGCCTATGAATTGTCGGGTAGACCGGAGGTTGGAGATTTATCAACGGAATTTTCACCTTCCCGAGGTGCTCGATTGTAATTGATTCCATCGTTGGTAAATGATTGTCTTTGAATGAGTTAGATACCAGCATGATTGTCCTCATTCTTTCTGGGTCCTGATTCTTTCTGGTTATTAGCATGATGGATTGAGATTCCATTCTTCAGATTTTTAACCTAGTATCCGAAATGTGGTTCAAGATTCGTATCTAGATGCCCCTCCTGGTTTTTCTAGGACACTGACTGGACACTGAGTTGCACTCCTGGCAGGGAATCAGATAGATACCACTTTTGATGGTGGGGCAGTTTAGTACCATTTGACATCAGGTGGTCTTTGGGATCGTGCTCATTTGGATAGTGGTGGATGCTTGTTGCCTTCTGTTTTTGTGTTTGGGGGTTAGGCGTTTGTTCTGATTTACTTCTGGTGTTCTAAAAATAGTTGGTAACATGTCTTTGATTAGTGTTTCCCGTTTTAGGTGTTGGTTGTGGTGGAGAGTTTAGTTTGCCGCTTTCCAAAGACAGGAGCTGGTTTGTTCCTTGGCATAGGCTGTTTCACAGCAGCTGTTGCTGGCGTTTTTTGAAATTTTAACTCCTTTAATGACAATCATTTGTGAGGGATCAAATCAATCACAATCCAGCACCTCAAGAATTTGAAAATTCCATTGATGAATCGCCCCCCCCCCCCCGTTCCTACCCAATAATCCACAAGCTCGTACATCCGAAAATTAACAGAATGCTCAACAACGAGTGGAACAGCATCAACCACATCGTACCGATGCTGACTCAGGTTCAATGGTCCAGAGCGGCGAATTCAAAAAACGTAACCTGTAAGCAGTTAGAATGTCATTCCGAACGTCAACAAACTAGGAAACAGCCTGAACAAGACAAACGTTGATTGGCATAGCGTTGTATTTGTCGGAAATTAGCTACACATGAACTGCAGTGTTCAAACTAAACTTTCAAAGTGCGTATTTTCCTGTTGCAACGATATTTAGTGATGTACAATTTTAAACTGCACATACATTTTTTGACTGGGAATCGGCTGGTAACATTGTAATTAAAGTCAAATGAGGCAAATTTCACTTGTATGTTATGGTAACAGGCTTTTCCAAAGTCTCCAAAATGCAAAATGAACAATTGAAAACTGTTGTGCACAGCATTTTACAGAATTTTGAGAAGTAACTCACAATTTATAACTTTAGTACTATTTCTTGCTAGGAAACTTTTTGAACCCAACCGGAAACTTAAATTACCGGTACTCTTTTAGTTTTTGGATGTTGTGTATTTTATTCATCCTTTTGGGGTCCTTTTGTGGGAAATACTTTAAAACATACAGATGCAAATTATCTGGGTTTGAAATTTAGCTTGACAACACCTGCTAGTTGTATTAATTCGTGGACAATAATAATTTGTGGCAACAAATTTTGAACTCGTTATTTAAATGTGTGTTAAATGCTACATGCAGCAGCTTTTGTTCTTTGTGTACTTAGCAGTGGTTAAAAAGGCTCGTTTTTGTAACTGGAACAAAAATACTGAAAAATACTGTCTCTCCACTGCATGCGTGTCGATATTTTTTAAACCAGAAGTAGTGGCAACATCTGTTGGTTCTTAGACAAACAGTCTGATTTGGTTGCTGCTGTTTCCACTGTGCCTATACTTCGAGTGGCTTCAACACTCATGCTTTACGACCAAACCGGCCGTTCAGCTGTGAGGGTTTGCGGAATGTTAATGACTTTTGACTGACTTGACTATCTGGCATCGACTGATTTTCGTTTTGTACTAATGTTGGCTGCAACCTCTTTGTGTCACTAGACAGTCTTCTGTGCCGTCAGCAAACGCGGGCATTATAGCTACCTTCGTGCCGTTGGCATAGCTATAATGACCAATATGTGCAATATTCTTTAAAAAAAAAATAGTCGAATTAACATCCTTTTCCACTGCTAAGGTTATCTCGGGCCAGAGAGGGAGAATCCTAGGAAATGTCTAGGATCTTTTACATGTCACAATAATAGTCCCATGCCTGGGACCCTTTTCAGAATGCACATGGGAGGGCCTGGGCCAGGAATAATCATGGGACCTTCGGCATCTGAGACAGAGACAATCACACTCACCATTTGACCGCCCACTACTGTTTTAAATGGGGCACTCTGGCTATCGGTTGTTCACCTCTAAAGGTTGCCTGTACTCCCATGTTTGGATTACGCTGCATCCATGTGCATACGTTTTTTAATGTGCTTACATGTGAATGCTTAAAAAACACTAGTTTCTTCCGTTTATCTGATCCAGCCATGGTATAGTTGGAGTAGGTTCCTACCCATCTGGTTATTCACTAATGGGACTTGTAAGTAGGTCAAGTTGATTTGTCATTCTTTCCCCTTTATTCGCCTGATCATGGACACATTGACGCTTTGCTTTTCTATTTTCTTTTCTGCTTCTGTGTCTGCAAGGGCGCAGGGTTATATATCGGGTTGCATACTAAGTAGTGTGGCTATTGTGATAGCAATGTTCATAGTACTTGGCCAAAGTTCTAATATGCTAAAGTAACTCATCTGAATTGCTTGTTAAAACATTTGCTTAAAGAAAAACCCTAAAGATAAAAGTTGAACCACTTACCTCCTACGTAATCACCAAATCCAATTGTTGTTAATGTGATAAATGCATAATAGAAGCTCACTAGATATGACCATCCTTCCATGTAGGAAAACACTATGGCAGGCAAAAAGAGGAAGACGATGGTACCAGGTACAAGGTAAAAGAGTGTGTTGATAACGAGAGTTGTTGTGGCACTGTAGCGATCACTGGCACTTCGTTCGTGAGCCCTCAGTAGTATAGAACTGAAGAAGTTGCCGAATCCGGCAACCAAGATTCCTGTCATGGGTACTCCCAGAAGAGCGTAGAATATGCAGAATACAATACCACCGGAAGAAATTGGGGCTAAATGACCATATCCTGCAAAAATAAAAGAGAGGAATTTAAGACATATCTCTAGATATGACATGTCATTAGATCTGTTTTAAAGGGATACAACCTTCAAACGAGACACGTTTGAATGTTTTTCACTACTCGTCATCAAGAACATTCACAAAGCTTTGTTCACTTATCATTAATCAATCCCTTACTATACATTCACTTTTGAATATCGTGGCTTGAAAATATCTGTAATTCTAGAATTGCATTATGCACGTTCCTTGTAGAATTGGCTTCCCACACTTAGTCGTTGGAACTGTGATCGTCCGCTCCCTCACTGAACCGTACAAGCTAGTCTGTTGGGAGTTCCGCTGCAGTATCATTGAGCCTTGAGGGTACACGGCATGGTAGCAAATGAGGACTGCAGTGAAAGCTAATTAGGGTCCAGTCCTCGGATGCAAAGATGACAAAATCCTTGCGAGTCTTCTTAACTGTAGCGTTTGTTTCGTTTCATGTGTTAATAACATTCTTTGCTTTCTTTCTCCTTTTGCCGTTAATTAGAATTAACTAATCAATTGTATTTTTTTGTACCAATGAAGCCTTACATTCTGCTCTTTAATAATAAAGCCAACGACAGCATGAGAAGAGAAATCTTGACTATGTAATAGATGTTGTCTGTACGTCTGAACAGATGTAATCATACGAGTAATTGAAGTCTTACAACATGCGCAGGTTAAAATAAACTTTAAAATGGTTTGTTAACTAGGAAACAGGCTTTGGGCCTATTGTAGGCGGAGCGAACGGATCTTCATTTCAAACTTATATTTAGTTTTTATTTTAATGACGATACCACATTTGTTAATAATTCTTAAAAATCTGGGTGCAATACTTAATGGGCTTTGTTGGGCTGTTTGCCTTTTGGTGTGACGTACTGCTGTTCTTTGCCGGCCTTTTTCTTATTTAGCCTTTTTTTTATTGTAGGCCTATGTTAGGTGTCAAATTGACGTTAACAAGCTTTCGTTTGCACCGGCATTTAATTTTTGTTTAGTTATTTTTAGCCTCCTTTTCGCAGCCAACACTGAAGACGTGGGCCATCGCCGTGAGTAAAAATAATACAGCGCGTAATAAGGAGTTTAACTGCAAGCCAGACAATCATCAGTACGATAGCTTTTAACAATAGTCAGAATATTCAAAAGGTTTACAATACTGCTTTGGTATAAGATTTGACAACGCCACCAACGAAAATGTTGAGCTGGCACACCTCTATCACGCAATGCAAGGTAATATATTATTTCCTAACTCTATGACCGCAACAGCGATCTCTATTATATAATCTGAAAGAAATAACCATCACAATTTAGGTTTAAAATGTGTTAGCTTTTAGACCTAGTTTTAGGTTTTAGGGCTAATTTTTAGCGTTTAGGCATAATATACATCTCCGATGTACTTTCGTTAGTAGCAGCTTACAACAGTGATTCTAGATTAAGCCTATTCCTTTATGCGATGCAACACGGTTTTGGTTTCGAGTCTTTACGTTACCGTGGCAACCAGAAATTGAGAGAGGCGGGCATATTATTGTTTCGTGTTTCGTCTGTTGTCAATATCGTTTTATAATACCGCTTGGCCTGGATACGACGATTTCAGGTTTCGTATTTGGGATTCCCAACGCTAGTGTAGACGCCACTTTCGTTGCCATGTTGAATTGAATAATCTTCAAAGCATTCTTTTTTTCAAATGAAACTAACGTGTGTCGTTAATGGAATCCTTTTGTTTTTATGGTTGCGTTTCTTACTATACTGGTTAAATGCAAGCATCAAATGTTATTATTTCGTTGAGTTACGTCGAAAAAGATTATTAGCTAGAAAGAAGCAACCAAAATTTAATTTGCCGTTTTTTTTTAAAGTTCACTTGACTACCATTAGCATGATGATGCTTCGTCGGAATTCCTTAACTATTCACGACTCCAAATATACAATGGTGAGTGTTAGATATAAATTCGAAAATTTTAAAATTTCTACAGTAATAATTGTTCGATTTATGTCAAATTTTGGCTCAGCAATACTTTTGGGGGTATAAAGCATTGTGCGAAATGCGTTCATTTCAATCCGACCTTTCGTTTATGCTCCACCCAGACTAAAAAAGTGCAACCAACGGACCAACGGACCAACATTTTGCAATTTAAATACAGATGCAAACCTATTTACGTTGCCTTTTGGACTTATATGTCAGACTGCCTGAGCGGGGAATCGAACCCAGGACCTCTGAAATCAAAGGCAAGGTTCTACCGCTGAGCCAGACTGACACGGCCAGACTGACTGGCTCAGCGGTAGAACCTTGGCCTTTGATTTCAGAGGTCCTAGGTTCGATTCCCCGCTCAGGCAGTCTGACATATAAGTCCAAAAGGCAACGTAAATTGGTTTGCATCTGTATTTAGTTATTTCTTGTGAGCCTTTGGCTTTCCGGTCCTTAATTTTGCAATTTGGTGTCTGTTATAGGCTACGCTTCCCTTACTCGCTCCTCCAATTATTTCCGAGAAAATGCAAAGGTTTGAAATTTTCAAATCCCTGTTCTTATTTAGAGATTGATGTTCACATCGATTTTAAAATTAAATCCTAAAAACAAAATAAACAAAGCCTCTACTTAGATCTCAACACCAACTCTCATGTCTTCCTAACACACTGGTTGCCAACCAAATTTTCCAGTATCAAATATTCACCTCACAACAATTCTGGTCCACGAACCCTGGCAGGAAAAACAACTAGGGACCTCGTGTTTCAGCAGGAAAATGGAACATCATGTTAACTCGAGCTCGAAAAACCTGTTTAAATTGTACTTTGGATGTTAATTTTCAGTGTTTTGATAGTCAAAAACCGATACCAGATCTAAACACAAATGGTAGTATTTTTTTCTTATACTGACGAGTAGTGAAACAAACAAGCAATTGCGCACAAAAACCAACTATATCGTTTTAATAATGGGGATCAAGAGGATTTGAGATCGAATTGTTTTACTGACGTACATACCCATGGGACTTTAGAGGATAAGGGCAAGTCAATTGTCTCAGCTCAAATAACCATTGTTAAAGACAAGTTGACAGCTATTGTTAAGGCGAAATTGACAAGCCAGGATGGTGAGTGGAAAAAAACTTTTTTTTTTAATTCCTCATAAGCAGGGTGTGGGAATGTTGCCTTTATTGCACCAAAAATTTCGTCATCTTTGTGGTCATATCTTGAGTAGATGAGGTGCCCCAAGGCCCTTCAAGTTTAACATTGTAGACAATGGGCGAATGGTAAAAAAAAAGCAAATATGAGGATTTGACTGGTTTTAAATTTAATTTTAACGTTATCTCATATATGAAGTGCTCAGAGACCAAGAAGATGACCACGATTTTTTTTCCCGCACAATCGTGTGAAGAGCCAAAATAACCTGAACCGCCATTTTTGGTCCATTTTCAATACTAAATAATTCCCACATTATTTCTCCTTTTAATTATGGCATGTTCACGTGCGTTCTGAGAGTATCAAAAGAGATAATGTTAAAGATTAAATTTTAAGCCAAATTTTTGACATAATTTTTGTCTTTTTTGCCATTCCACCATACAGTGTTAAACTTGAAGGCCCTTCGGGCACCTCAAGACCCGAGAGTGATGAAAGTTTTTAGTGGGTGATTGTGATGCCTATGAAGATTTTCAAAAACAGTTTTCTCAGTCCACCCTACAAGCTCTAAATAACCATTCTTAAAGGCAAATCTAAAAGCCAATTGACCCTGTGCAAATGTTCATTCTTGTTAAGCACATGTTGACATGCCAGTTGGCTCCGTGCTGTCGGTCCAGGGCATTTACTTAAACTGGTACTTGGATTTTGTAGAGCTGCATGCTTTGGAATATTCTTGTGTTTCCTTTCTTTTTGTATCCGTTTCTTGCCTATGTTTGCTAGTTTACGTTGTAGTTACTCTGTTTTCTTTGTTCACTTTGCAGACTTTGTATACCTTGGTTTGTGTTTATAATTAATCTAGCTTTAGTATTGAGCAATCGGTATTAATCGGTATTAATCGACCATAGGCTCGTTAATAAATCAATCAAGAAGGCAAATACCCATTGTTAAGGTCGAGTCGATGTGACAATTTCATCTTCGGTAAATAATCATTGTTGAGGCAAGTTGACAAACCGATTGGCTTCGTGCAATTAACCGTTGTAGGCAGCCTGGCAGCCGAAATATACACTTAAACAGTGTGGGCTAAATCAATAAAAGCCTTAAAATTTCCAATCATTCTCATTCTCAGAAGTATGGACATGAATAGCACGTAAAAGTCGTGAAACCAGGGTATTTGTCCGTTGGCAATGAAATGGTGTTTAGCATGAATTTGAAACAATATGCCAGTGTAAGCAATTTAATTCACTCTTTTGGTAAAGGGACGTCCGAGCAAGTATGTGTCGGGGGGGGGGGGGTAAAGCCCCCGAGGATATTCTGCACCAACTCTGACTTCGTTCTACCAAAAAATGTGCATTAACTTGCTTACACTAGCTCATTGTTGCAAAATTCATGCTATAACTGTCTTATTACCTTACTTTCGTTTCGTGTAGCAGCGCTGAACGGAAATACCGTTGTCGAATAAAGGCATTTCCTTGTTTTCCTCATGCTTGAACAATAATCAAGCAATAATGCTTTGATATGACTTCCAAGTGTCGTAGTGTTACAATAATTTCGTTGTTCGTCGAAGGGGAAATTTGAAATCAAGCAACAGTCCGTTCTACCGAGTTACGATGCCTTACAATACGATTTGAATGGACGTTACAGTTGGAATATTGTTACTAAAGTTTGGTTGTAGTTTGACGGTGCAATATCGTATTTCCCATGCCCGCTAAAGGGGCACTTCGGAATCGAACAACAATCCCGCATGTAGAGCTGTTGCAATTGTTAAAGAAGGTAATGCTGGAGATTTATAATGTGGAAAATCCAAAGTAACATATTGCTTTATAACGTTGCTTAAATTTATAAGAATTCTAAAACTGTGCAAAGTAAGTATGCAAAATAAGTATGCAACCAGTGTTGAGCGTTGTTGCAGCCATACGAATGCAGGATATGGGATACGGGTTGTATACCGCATCGTTTTAACAATGGTCGGGACAAAAGTAGGGTAATAAGCTGCATTGAGTAAGTGTTTCATTGTTGTTTTGGTGTCAGGGACTGATAATCTTTTGAGGTTAATGTTCCACAATCACTCAATCAATTTTGTATTTGAAACAATGCAAAGCAGTAAAAACATTGTTAAAACATTGTTCGGCATTGTCTGCACCGTCAGTTTCCCTGATAGTGTTTGGCATTATTTTCATAGCTGTTACTCAAGAGCTTCTGCACTGTTTTTAAGTCCATGTGAAGCTAAAAACCTCACCCCTCCCCCCACTTCTAATTTTTCGGGTGAAAATGATGCCCTGGTCGACTAGCGAGTAATAAATTGAATATGACTTAATGATCTCCAGTTGTCCCCTGAATTTTATTGTGGATTTTATCGCCTTTCTAAAGCTATATGATTCTCTTTCTTTTCCTCAGGTTCTTTTTATTTCCATGTTTCTTTTGTTCCAGTTTTTAAGAAGTTGTAAATCTCCTATGCGCTAAAGAATGCTTTAACTTGGCTGCAACCATGTCATTTAGGTCGAATGAACTTGAGCTTGTGGATTCACTATTACGATTCCATGGATTTCAGTCTAATCCTAATGATGCAAAGGTCATTTACTAGCTTGCATGTTTATTGCTTATCTTCGAAGACAATGACGTCTCTTGGAGGCGTGTTTGGAAATTTACGGTTTTTAGTTTTGAGAATGCGTGTTGCGTTATTGGTTCTTTTTTTCTGGGAATTAATAAAATTTTAAACTTTTGAGGTCATTATTAAACTTTATTCTTTGGAATAGTATCTGGATGCTACACATTTTGTTACAACTCGATTAGATTAAAAGTATTAACAATATAAGTAAATACAGAAGTGTGAAGTTAAGACTTGTCATTTCCGAGCTAGATGCCAAAGGTTAAAAAAAATGTTGAGTGTGGGTGCGGAACACTTCTTTAGAATGATATCTTTCTTAACAATCCACTGATTATCAGGATCTACAATTTCAAGTCCTGAAATTTTTACTGAGAAAGTGTAACAAACTGCATCTCGGTACTCAAGTGCAACTTGGACGATTTATATGATCTAATATGTTTAATTTTTAAACACATTTTCAGCATTTCATAATTTAATATCAAGAAAGAAGTCGAATGTTCCATTTTTGGTACCATATCATGCTCTAGGTGCTGTTGTCAAGTTGCTGTGTGAACTTAGTTAATTTATATGTGTATCAAGGATTCTATTTACCAGTGTTCTTAAAGTTTCTGATTTTAACGAAACGTCACAGATTTGTCACACATTTTTCTTATTCCCATATGTATATTTTATTTATTACATATTTATATACATAATAACTCTCATAAAATAACAGAAGTGTTGAGAAAATCCAATAAAAAATTTCATCAAAAGGGACTGAAAGAAGCAAGGCAACCAAAGTTGAAGACTTAATAATTGATTATTATTAAAAAAGTTAAGCGTATAAAATACGGATGTAAGCCTTAAAAGACTTAAAGCCGTAAAGGAACAGATATTAGAAAAAGGTATGTAAGCCATCAGCGTCGCACTAATACGTGTTAAAGAATCTCCAGCGACCCAAAAAAACAAGCTGGAGCTTCTTTTATACGTATTAGTGCGACGCTGATGGCTTACATGTCTTTTTCTAATATCTGTTCCTTTAGGGCTTTAAGTTTTTTAAGGCTTACATCCGTATTTTATACGCTTAAGCGTTTTTTAATACTAATATCCATTATTTTTTTTCTTGTCTCAGCAAGAATAACACAGAAAAGAATACCGTAATCGCCTTAAATTAACTGTTATAAGAAAGCCTATTTAATACTCAATTTTAAAAGCTATAAAATTTGAAAATCGGTTCTTTGGTTCGATCTCTACTTGAGAGTAAAATTTCCCGAAGAAGAACAACAACAATAATTGTAGCCACATTAAAATAGCGTTCAAAAGACCATAGGCCTTCATCATACGTATGTTTTATGTTGTAAAATTGAGCATCGGTTCGTTGGTTCGATTTTCAGGATTAGTACAGCTGTTACGGGCCAGAATTTGGGCTAATTATGAACATCGAGCGTTTGAAATTTGGTACACAAGTCAATTCTTAGCTAATAAATCGAGCTAGCTATGGAATCTCTCGAGATATCCTCTAAGGCCCCTTCCTGTCCCCATACCACACTCACCTGTAGTACTACGAATTTTGGTACTATGAATTTTGGCTAACAAATTCCAATTCCAATTTCCAATTCCAAATTCCAATTTTGGCCAACAAATGACCAACAAATTCTTGCTGATCGTGCTAAAACGTGAATTGGTACACAAGTCATTCTTAGCAGTACAAATCGAACTAGAATTTGTTGATCATCAACCTCATGGAGAGGACACATGGAAGCACTGGAGGGTGGGTGTATCTCATGGGGTTCCATGTGTAGTTGGATTTCCACTGCTACAATGGATGCATTTAGTACATTCATCAAGAATTTGTTGGTCATTGATGCTTCATGGGGTGCCCATTGATGCTGGGGGAGGCTTTGGTGGTATTTCATGGGGATCCATGGCTGGTTCAATTTCTAGTACTAGGAAGGATCTGTGTACCAAAATGCATGCTTTCAGTACGATCAACAAGAATTTTTCGGAAATCAACCTCATGGAGCGGGAATAGGGGGGAAGCGCTGAGGGGCCTTGGAGGATATCGCAGAAGTTCCATAGCTAGTTTGATTTCCACTGCTAACAATTACTTGTGTACCAGATTTCATTCTTTTAGCACTAACTGGAAGAATGTGTTCGTCAGGCCTCAAGGAGGGAGACTGGGGGG
>JAHWFP010105336.1:11616-22880 GCA_023313725.1 Lithobius niger | reverse complement strand
GAGACTTTGGTTGCCTGACAACATAATAATCAATATTAGTGGTGCAGCCTAACGTTTTCGTGTTGAAAAAAAGGGTATGAATACCGCTGATGTTTGACCTAGTGACTATAGCTAAACTCACGAAAATTAATTCTTCCGTACGTAAAGCTAAAATTTTACAGATAGCTAGCCCTATAGTTTAACCGTGGGACGTACCTTTTGCTGCTTTGGTAGGTGAAGCGTAAATAAAAAATTACCAATTATTCTCAATACCATTGTAAAGGCGGAGTTACAGCATTTTATTTATTTTTTGGTATTTAGGGAGCACGAACCGAAACTTGGTTATCTGCACCACTGCGACGAGAGACACAATTTCTGGAGAAACTCAAGCAGAAAATCCATGATCCTTAACATATCACGATATGACATGAGCACGAAACACCGTAGGACCCTTCTCGTCCTGAAAATACCTGGGATTGGCTGAGGCCAGATCGAACCGGGACCTCCTGGACAAGAGAGCTACAATGTACCTGAGCTGCTAGCGTTTTGTTTGTTTGTTGGTGTTTGATTGTATTTTTAGGGCTCCCGAACCCAAACTGGGTTATCTGCCCCACGACGATAATAGGAAAGATTTAGCTGGATAAATACAAGCGGAAAATCCAGCATCTTTGACAACCCACAATCGACTTGAGCGCGAGGCATCACAGGGCTCTTCTCTTCCCGTAAATACTAGGGGGAGGCCGATGCCAACATTTTGTTGTTGTTGTTGTTTTTATGAGAGCGTAGCTAGACAATAAACTGAACAAAAAACAGCTTCACTGTTTAGAAAAAAACATTTTCGAGCTCATATCCCCATACTCCTAGCTGTTAAGGTGTACAAATAAATACGGATTAGAGGTCATTCAAACGCAACGAACTATAATTTGAACTCCAATTCCAGGAAACGAGGACTGTTTTTACTCAATGATTATGTCGGAAAGTGAACTCTGTTTGTGTTTGAAATGTTTAATGTTTGTGTGTGTGTGTTTTCGTTTAATTTATGTATTGTGGAGGATTTTGTTATACTTGTCTGTGTTTGTTGTGCTGTTATACTTTAATTCTGTTTCGTGTGAGTGGCTATATGTGTATTTGTGTGCATTTATAATTTGTGAAACAAAGCAGACTCCTTCTGTTTTAGTTCCACTTCGTGTGAGTAATTACGTGTTCATTTTGTGTATGTATTTTTGATCTTTCAGTTTTCGTTCTGTTTCATGTGCGTGTATATGTTGTATTTTATGTGTGTATTTTTGTGTGT
Organism: Lithobius niger; assembly: GCA_023313725.1. Taxonomy (NCBI): domain Eukaryota; kingdom Metazoa; phylum Arthropoda; class Chilopoda; order Lithobiomorpha; family Lithobiidae; genus Lithobius; species Lithobius niger. The sequence continues at coordinate 21,607 of JAHWFP010105336.1, read as the reverse complement.
GAAATATATAATCGTTTTGTTTGTTTGATTAGTGATGTACATGTATGCGTGTGCATGGAGGCTGACATGTCACAATCGTTGTTCCCTGGAATTGTAGTTCAAATTATAGTTCGTTGCGTTCCAGTGAATCTAATCCGTTTTTATTTGTGTACCTTCACAGCTGTGAGCATGGGGATACGAGCTCTAATGTTTTTTTTTTCTAAGAGCCTCACCAAATAAAAGCTCCAGCAATTTGTTTCAATAATACAATAATGTGCAGCATATTTACAACAATGAACACGAAGACGTAGGATTAGATTAGATTAGATTTATTTACTAGAGCCTACATCACGGCAACAACAGCACGAAAAAAGAATTGTTGATTTGACTGATTTAGGTTATTGAACCTAATCCCATTCGCCTAGCAAATAAAACTTAACCTAACTTAACTTATCTTAATCCTAACCAATTACCGACGAGCACACTCTTAAAAAAAGCCAATAAAACAGCAAGATCAAAAGACAAATACCAACTGGAGAGGAGGATGAGGAACCACTAAAACAAGAACCAAAACCAAATCAACAAACGGAACCCTAGTTTCGACTCGATCTAAATTTCGACCTGGTTAGTGGTTACACACACATTCAATTTCATCCAGTTTGTTACTCTCCCCTCATATTCCAGGAACAGAGTGTGAATTAACATATGAACTAAAGTATAAACCAAGAACCCTAAACAGACTCGACACCTAACTTAACGAGCCTCCGGTAAAGGAATTCTGACCCATTTCTGGGTCACTCAAATAACAAATCACCTACCACAGAACAACCTGACGAATTCGACTGAACTTTCCAAATGAGTTGATTAATGGACTTTCGTCTGTTTCTCCTACCGCTTCAGAAACAACTTCATTCATGACTGTGTCACTAGCAAAACCGCCCCTATATATGTAAGAAGGGAAAATTCTCAGAAGAAGCAAGCAAGGCAAACCTGTTTCCATTCGCAGCTAGTTGCTTGGTAGAAGGGAAGAACTGCTGTTTGCTAGTAGCTTGATGGCCAATGATGACTGCTGTTTGGACGCCTTCTGTCGCCTGGGTGGCCTGACTTCCCAACCATCAGAATCGACCAGTAGGATTCTGTTCAATACCCAGCAAAAAGACACCAGGTAAAATTGCGATATCCTGAACAACAACCTGAGAATGTTCTTGCGGAAATAATCGACATGATCCTTTGAACCGACGACACCTTTTCAGAAGTCTCGGGGGATTTCGTTGATCCTGAAAGGTGGTCGCAATGAGCATCTCCAGGCATCAATCCATAACACCTCCTGCAGTAAACATTGGAGTGAACTTTTCGAACATGTCCACGAATGGCGCATTTCAGACAGTGCGGAGGCCTGTCTGAAATGTCAAGTATACCCATGACCCCCTTGAATCCAACTACATCCAGGACATCTTCTAGCATGACAGTGTCCTTTAGCTTCAATACTAGGCACCTAACTTCTGCTTAAGACGTCTGTCGTATGGTGTTAGTGTTTTAGGCTGACCCCTTCTTCGTAATTGCACAACGCTTTCGTCACCCCACAATCAGGAACGTCTAGAGGCAGCCAGTGAATCTTCATACGGATATTGCGTTCGTGTAAATCATAGACGCCTCAGTGACGCCACCGGAGTAAACTGTAGAAACTGGAGTAGCCGGAGGAAACCCTCGTGTAACGGGTGGGAAACAGCCGGAAAAGAGCCCGTAAATACACACTTCCCTTCCCCAGTAACGCCCCAGTGCACGAGTAGCTGCGAGCACTGGGGCGTCAGTTTCGATCGGTGTCTTGGTTCCAACTGTACATATCTGGCCTCTTACAGACCTGGGTTCGATCCTGGTGAAGGGAACTGTATATGTACGGGTTTTTCTCCGGTTGTTTCCCGCCCATTGCACGAGGATTTCCTCCGGGTACTCCAGTTTCCTCCCTCATGCAACAACTGTCATCATGGTGGTATCTTCCACTTGACATCTGCCGCTTGGACCTAACAACAAGCTATATGCTTATTGGCCGGCACCTTCTTTTATTAATATTATTAGATTGTTGCTTGGAAGCCATGTAACGAAAGAATTTTCCTGTTCTTCACTATCTCTTTCGCCTTTTAACCCCCCCAGAAGCAACCTCGAAGACATTATGAGCACGAAGCCAACAAATCCTAGTAATCCACCTTAAATTGAGAATTTCAGCCGAGGAATTTCTCACGTGCTGCACAAAGTACGACCAGGCTACTTGGTCAGTCATAATAACCAGTGATTTGTACCATTGGAATATTTGAGAGGCCATCTCGGTAAAGTCTTTTTAGCCAGTTCAAATCCTGAAGGACTTGCCTAAGTTCTTAGTCTTCTTCAGGTGTTGCCTCGAGTTCACCGACAACATCGGTTGTACCACATATCTTTCTTTTAGAGGATAGGGCTTCCATATAAGACACTGGCCGAACTTCTTTACGAATGTCCTGTACATTTTCCTGCTTAACTACGCAAACCTCACTGACTGTAGTCTGAAACGCATTGGCTAGCTTAGTGAATACCCTATTGTTAACTACTTCGAGTGGACCATTGTTTTAGCTTCGATTGCTTGAGTTCCATCACGGCTAAGCCTTGCTCACTTTCCAATCTTTTTCTCCCGTTACCCCAAAGAGTTTAAAATCATCTTCGTCCAATCCTTCCTCTGCAGCCAACTTCCACACTTCACCATATTTTTCATCAGTTACAAATTCCATATCCGCTTCAAACTGCACTAAAAGACCCTTTTCTGTCATCTGTTGAAGCCAGCGCCTCACTTGCTGTGCCATGCTTGTCAACTCTCAGGCGTTTCCCCAATGCTAAACAATGAGAGTCCAGTGAACTCTAAAAGAGTTCAGTGAACTTCTCGACAAAGATTAAGACGCACGTTAAAGTATTAGAAAACAAAACGCACTCGTTTGATGTTTAAGGTAAGGTTCAACTGAACCAAAGTCAAAGCAGAAAAGGAACAAGAATAAGCTTGTTCTGTTAGGGTTCAGATACCACGCTGCTGAAATTTTAAGTTCACGTGAAACCTTGCTGCTGTCCTCATAATGGAAACCTGGTAAATCGAAAAAAAAAAAATACGGAAACCTGGAGTTTCGGTTTTTCATCTTGTAATTGCTTTGAACAAAATTAGATTTTATCAATTGGGCCAAAAAGAGTGATATTTCTACTTTGAAGTTGTGGTCTCAACCGCCAAGTCAATCTCACCGACTAAGATTTCGAACGTTAAAAGGACATACCTTGTCACTATATTCCAGCATCCTGCGTAAAATAGCTTTTACAACACTTACATAGGTTGTAATGAATGCAGCAAAACAGTTTCTCACAAGGGAAAAATACCTTTGCAACATTTACGCGCATTCCAAGTAATGTTGCAAAACTGAGCCATACAGAAAAGCTAACCGGGAATTGAAAATTGCGCAGTATGCAATTTTTATCCTTTTCGTTTAACCTTCGAACTATTAGGGTGCGTTTACGCACTGACTCGCCTTTGCATTCTTGAACTCAATCGTCATGGCAAAGGTGACATTGCCCTGGTAACAACGCTAAATGGATTAGCTAAATCCGACATCGTTTGAGTAAATACTTGCAGTCTTATAATCCGTGCCAATAATATAAAGAATTCCTTATGACGAAACAATTTTCCCAAACGCTTCTGAACTCACGTTATTTGCTGTTTTCGTTGCGAGGCGGTAGACATGAAACCGCCGCCATGTTGGAATTTGAGGTGATTTCTAGCTTCTAGCTGCGAGAATGCAAAAGCGAGTGGTTGCGTAAACGCGCCCTTACTTGGTGGGATTAACTAGGCGAAACAGCTTGGTATCTGATATCACGACTTCAAATGGGCAAAAAGCTGGCGGGAGTCCTTAACAAGTTAAGTTTTGGGGAGATTGTATGTACTAAAATAATAATAAAAAAAATAATTTAAATCAAATCACATTTTTTTTTAAAGTCGTAATATTTTTCAAATCCTGTCAGGTTATCCACTTAAGACGAGAGGGGCCGCCCGCTAACCCTTTTACAAGGGGATTAAACAATTCGTGAATGATTTGTAATTTCAGGTTTAAACATTTTTCTAACCCTGAATTTAATTTTTTTTTCTTGCCTTCGACCCAGTCCTGAAGTCAAAGTGTTGTGATGATTAGCATGGTAGTCTTTGGTGCCAGAGGTTTCGAGCTCGAGCCTGACTTCAGCGACCTCTGCCATTTTTGTGAAGAGGAGGGCTCTGTTTATGCCTGCGATTCGTTGTGCTCATGTAGATTGTGGCGTGTAAAAGTTCCTAGGAATTTCCAATTGGAATAAAGTAACAAAATTGTCCCTCTCGTCTTCAGCCACTATAAATAAATAAATAAATAATACATTCGTCGTGCAAAACAATCACGACAGGACAGGACAGGGTCAATAATAGGTCACTTACGCCCTCCCTCAAATTTGAAAAGAATGGTGAAACGACAAAAAATGATTGTTTAAATAAAATTGCCTAAAAAAAACCGGCCAAACTAATCTAAGGAGTAATGGGTAAACAGGAGATGGCTATTTAACTTTGACAGTTTTGCCTTAAAAGATGCAACACTGGTGGCCGTTACCATATGATTCGGCAAAGAGTTCCAGGCCTCCATAACCCTAAAGGGAAAAAAAAACAAAAAAAACTGGCTCTGACACGTCGTGGAGAAACTCCTCTCCACTAGTTTCAGCGAGTGCCCTATAGTCAAACTATCCTTTCGAAGCTAAAAAAAAATACCATAATTAAAATCCACCATGTTATATGTAGCATCAGAAAGGTCAGTGTTAAATCAAGTTTGAACCTGCGCAACTCCAGAGTGTGAGGCTGTGAGCCCCCAACAATCGCAGACGTTCCTTACATGAACAATTTGATAAACTTCGCAGCCTCTTCATAAATGATCGCTGGACCGACTCAACCAGATTGATGTCCTTTACAAGATTTGGCGACCAGACCTGGCAGGCGTATTCCAGGATGGGTCTAACAAAACCGCAGAATGCCCAGAAAAGCGTCTTGTGGTCCCCAGACCTGAAGCATCGACGGACAATGGCAGATCGCTGTCGGGCTGATTTGACAATTTGAGTACAATGTAGACCACACTTTGTAAGCTGCTACAAAACCACACACCAAGGTCTTTACATGTCTCTATGGCTTGGGAGCGCTTCAAACCCAATCGGACCCTGATGTCATGCGGTTCGGTTCCCTGCGGAAAACTACATTTTGCCTTCTGTGTAAACTGGTTTTATCGCAGTACCTCGATTCGTCCCGGGGCTGAGCATCAACACGTCTGTTGAAGCTGGCCAGCAACAATTCGTGATGTTGGTCATTGGTCCCGCTGGAGAGTGCGGTTCGGACTCGCTTTCCAAATGCTGCGCCGGATCCACTCAACTTACCGTTTTCCCTAAGATCATCCAATTCAAGTAACACTCCTTCTGATTCACAGTTCGATAAAATCTGTTGTCAAAACTCTGCTCAACTTTCATGAGTCTTCTTACACTCGTTATTATTTATACCAGTTGTAACAGCACACTTTACTGTACCACCCAGTAGTGTGAGGGCACAGACATCCGAGAGGGCATGGGCAACTTTCAGTAAAAGGGCACGCTGTGGCTTTTTTTTTTTTTACTGCGGACTTCTTTTTTACCAATTTTGGCCCCTTTCTTGTGCTTCCCAGCTTTTTTTGTCCTTTTTATAGCTCTAGACCCTTCCTTCTCCTGGAACCCTTAGCGTTTGGTCTTCTTTGGGAAGTAAATAGCGTTTTCAATGGTGCCAGTCTTATTCTCAGTGTGGCTGAATTGCCTGTTTCTCCATTTTGATACCAAGCACGATAAGCCCGAAACAACGATCGTGCATGCAGTGATTGTTCCTCAACCCGGTCCCCCCCCTCCCCGGTGCTCACCACTTGTACCCTCTTTAGCAGCAACCAGCTTGGGAATGGTAACCGAATGATGGTATGGTACATTGCACTCCAACCATTGACGTCTCGACTAGCTGATGTCTGATTTTCGGCTCGACTCCATTAGGATTCTTAAATATAATTCCCTCCTTTCCCCAATATTCAAATCCAATCGACTATTGGTTTATTAATTAGGAATCCAGATATGGAAACATCAAACACCATCTTGGCTTACGCCGTTAGCTGTTGGCGGGCGAGAACAATTCCCATCATTCCAAAACATCATCTAACCTGAATGTCAAATTGTAAGTTTCCTTTAATCTGCGTAGGATTAGCTACGCACGGGTGGTGTTTGATGAACCGTTTGCAACTTTGGGTATGGTTTGCTTTCTCATGTATTTGTCGCGGAAGGTGTTTTGCAACACTGGCTAACAAACGCAATCAGCGCATTCCCCGACCAGGACTCCAAGCACTTTTCCAGCTTGGACTTTCATTATTATGTTTTATTACGTTTTCAATGAATCGCACGAACCCTGAGTAAGCAGAGCTGTGCTAAGTACACTAAGACGATTAGTTTTTAAACATTTTCCAGCGATGTCGTTTAGCCAAGTAAAATTCACCAATCAACATTTAAAATGGTAAAAACATTTGAATGTAGCAGTAAGGTTTCACATGGACTAAACAGTATGGTAACACTGCAGTATCTGAAACCCCACAGGAGAGTGTATTTGTGTTCATTTGCTGTTTTGATTTCGAATCAGTAAATCCTTACGTTAAGCATCAAACGAGTTCGTTTTAGTTTTCTAATTTAGACGCGTCGTTGTTGGGTGAAGCGGTAATTGCTTATTTCCCGTATTTGCCGGAGGAGAACTTTGGAGTTCAGCAACCATGCCTAAACATTACCAGTTTAAAATACCTTCCAAGAGTCCTATTGTTACGATGTTTTCGTTGTTGTTTAATGATGGCAGTTTCTTCTTATCCATGTTCCCGGATTCAAGCCGTTCTGATTCCAGCAAGATTGTATGAAACAAGTAAGTTTCGTCATCATCCTCGCACTACCACCTGACAGACTAACTTTAGTAATATCCGAAAATCACTCTCAGATAGAGCCATACTTCTCCATCAAAAACGTTGTGTACAAAACCAACGGGTAAAGTGCGGGGGTCGCAAGTTTTCCCGCCAAAACCTCAACAATGCAAAAATAATGATACTCTGTTAGGGGTTCGTCGGGCAGATGACCGGGTGCGGTTAACGCTCGCCAAAACCCTTTGATATCACACGCTACTGGGAGTGGGGAGGGGCCTGAACGGGGAATACCCGTTGGTGGGGCAGTTTTTATGTTATAGAGCCAGTATTTGATTACGACACTGCTTTGCGGAGGGAGACGATTGACGGAAAGGCAGCACCGAGCAAATACTGGGAAACAACCACGGGTCAAACAAATCCCCGGGCGAAGTCGGGTACGATGCTAGTATCACCATAATTATCGCCATCCATCGATGCACTAATACAACTATATAGTGACGTGCACCGGAGGCGGGGGCGGGGTGGAAGGGTGCATTGGCCCTGCCCTTTCGAAGAACATGCCTTTTTTTGTAAAAAAAATAATATATGCCCTACCTGGCTATTGTGACCCGATAATGGCGCTGCAGGCAGAGAAAGGGCCTAGAGGCTTAAAAGGGCAAAAAGATGGCAGGAAAAAGCCAGAAATTGGTAAGAAAAAAAAAAGAGTGACTAGCTACAAAAAGGGTACAAAAAGAGGACAAGTTAAAATAAAAAGGGTTAAAAACGAAGTGTGGAGCAAAAATAAATTAAGGAAAAAAATCTGAGCGTGCCCTTTGGCTAAAAGTTGCCTCTGCCCTATCGTAGTTCTGTGCTCGCAACCGTGTGAAACATAAATCAAAACTACATCAACTGTATACCATGGGAAAATACATTTAAACCGTAAAAAAAAATAACAAACAAAAAAATATAAAAAAATAAGTATAAATCACTTGTCTGGAATCAATGAATATACAGACGGGCACTTTGGCGTGCACGTGTCAAGGTTCCCACCAACCTGGAAAGCCTGAAAAACTCAGGTAATTTAAACTGCATTTGAAACTCAGGGAAAACTCGGGGAATTCTCAGTTTTTTCACAACAAACCTGAAAACTCAGAAAAAAAAAAACAATGCCACCCTTTTAGGCATAGTCCTAAGTGCATTAAGCATAATGTGTTAGACACTGTGGCAAAATATAATTTATTTGTATACTTCTGTGTTGACACCTATAAAAGTTCGTTAAATCGGGCTGCACTTTGAACTGAGTGAGCCCTAAAAGCAAGTAAAACTGGTACTATGTGTGGAAAATTGTCTTTCTAAAATTACGGTAAATAGCCTGGAAATCGAGGGGTTACCGAATTAAATAAATCCCGTGTACACTTGGTGTGAAATCCGGATTTAATCCATGAAAATACGGAACAAATCCTACAAATCAGGATTTAAATCCACGAAGTTCGGATTTAAATTAAGAAAACAATCGAAAAATCTGGAAAAATCAGACTTAAATCCAAATAATCCAAACTCAATCTAAAAAATACTAATTAAACCTGCTCAAATCCGGAACAAATCCGATAAAGTTTGTTACGAAAATAGGAGCAAAAATGAAAGAACCGGTATCTTTAAATCCAGTTTAAATTCAACGAATCCGGATTATTGTGCGCGCAGCGTATCTTGAGTCCTGCAGATATTTTATGAGCGGCTACATCTTACTGGAGGGAGCCGCTTTCATCGATGTCCGCCATTGTTTTTGTAACCATCTAGGATATCAACAAGGTGCTCTGCTATCGAAAACATACAATCGATTATCTGTATTCGTTCTGGGGCGAACTCAAGATAGGCCGCGGACACTATAAATTCAGGTGCATCCGCTAAATGCGCAAAAAAAAATAACTGAAATTAAAAAAATCCAACTTTTATCCAATAACTCCGACTTAAATCAGTATAAATCTGACCCAATACGATAACGTTTGGTGCCAAAATGGGAGACAAAATTAAAGAAACGGAGCTTTTTAAATCCGGTTTAAATCCAACAATTCCGATTTAAATCCACGTACATTGGACAAATCCGAAATCCGGTGTACACTTTTTCACAAGTCCGTACTGCCTCGCTGGAAATTGACCTCAACTATTCTGCAATACCTGGAAAACTTAGGGAAGTTATTTCAGTATTTTTGTGGGAACCACCCATGTATTTAACGGTTGTCAGTAATCCCCTTCCCCATCCCGCAAAATTTCACTCTCTCCTCCGCCCAAAAGTGTACGTCTTCGTCACACAGTGCCACGATTTTCCTCCACACCGCACAATTTAAACGAGATAAAAATTGGGAAAGTCGTCTCCACCAAGCCGAAAGCATATATCGTACATCGTAAGCTGCTTAGCTGAGGACCTGATATCGTCGAGAAGGGGACCATCTCGTTACCAATTTAAGACTTCACAGCTTAAAATTCACGGAAAAAGTGTAAAGGGGGCCCTTGCGAATTTGTTTATAGGAGAAGTAACTTTTAAAGGCGCTCAAAGTGGAGTTATTGGCGTTTATCAGTTATGGGGCGCTGTTATTAGCCCTTTATTAATTTAGACAAACGAAAGCCGTTAATTTTTTATGTAAAACGTTAAAAAAAGGAGCTTAAATTTAAGGCGAGCATGTTTTATCACCGAAAAATCAATTTGCGATGCTTTTAAGTTCTTTGCTTTATGTCTTGTCTTGGCTGTTAACAACCGGAAAATAAAATAGGACCAAAAGGAACAGGGTTGCTTAGGAGTAACAGCGTTGGGATGTGACGATAATATACGTCGGAGATGCGACGCGCTCCCATCTGAAGCCATATAGCCAGTAGACGAGAGGTATACAGTTTGGCTGGTGTCCCCTAAGGCGCACACCTCTATCAACGCATTGCAACAGCATTCTCTATTATACAGGGTATTCGGAAATTGGTGTCAAATATTTTGAGGGTCCGCTGTGTGATCAAAGATAAGAAGAAAAAGTCCTATAAACATGGGTCCGGAAATGCACCAGTCTTTAGTTACAGCC
>JAHWFP010105334.1:1781-17367 GCA_023313725.1 Lithobius niger | reverse complement strand
TTGGGCCTTTAAGGTTTTTGTGAGGCCCATCCTCGAGTACGCTACCCCAGTTTGGTCCCCTCACTTATTGGGTGATATTGACCTGATAGAATCCGTTCAGCGCCGGTTTACGAAAAGCCTACGTGGCATGCGCGACCTTAGTTATTATGAACGCCTCACCCGCACGGGGCTGGACCAACTTGAATTGCGTCGCATTCGCTTCGACTTGATTCTCACATACAAAATACTCCGTGGGTTGATTGATGTGAATCTTCCCTTTTTCGAACCCGTATTGGGAGCTATGGTTACAAGGGGTCATAACTGGAAGCTCGCTTGCCAGCCTGTGCGGACTACCTGTCGCCTAAACTTTTTTTCCGTACGTGGCGTAAATGTTTGGAATGCCCTTAAGGCAACAACTGTAGACCAGCCAACGGTGCAGGGATTTTGCCGTATGCTAAAACAGGAAAATCTCAACAAATTCCTGAAGCGTCAGTATTTACCATTATAGTCTATTAATGTTTATAATGGTCACTTTTCCTTTTCTCTTAGTTTGGCTCGGTATCAGCGGTTCAACACCCTTCCGTAGTCCTTCCACCTCTATGTGGAGAAATTATTATTATTATTATTATTTTATGCAAATTTGCTCCACATTTGCGCATTGGTTAGAATTCCAATCTTACCACTGTAGATCTTTTAACTGATTGTTGTACTGCTTTGAGCCCTACAACGCAAGGACTAAATGAACTACTGTTATAATTTTAGCGCCTTTTTCATATTAAGACAATACCAGTATTTGGTACTGCGGTGTGCCATGAGAACCGGTTTACCATCCAACTCTACCGTGCTCTCAGCAGGTTACAACACAGCACAGACATACTCATGAAACGTTAAGACATCTACATGCACTAGCTGCAGTCCGAGAATGAGGACAACTTCATTACTAATCCATACCTGATGGCACTCTGTTGAGCAACCATGTTGCCACGGCTTGACATCTTCTGAGGCAACATCACTTTGTTATCTGGGCCGTCGAGCTCTACCTCACTTTCAGACAAGTTGCCAGTTCTGAAGATTAGAGAAAAAACGACGATGCCTTAGTAAAACAAAATCTCCAATAACGAATAAAAAGTCAACTTCAAAATCGCACACTTTCACTTCCAAGACACTCACTCTGTGTAGCAAATTTTTATACGGGACGGAAAGCCAATGGGCTCGAGATTGGTTTAATAAATACGGATGCAAACCTATTTACGTTGCCTTTTGGACTTATATGTCAGACTGCCACAGCGGGGAATCGAACCCTGGACCTTTGAAATCAAAGGCCCTGGGTTCGATTCTCCGCTGAGGCAGTCTGACATATAAGTCCAAAAAGCAACGTAAGTGGTTTGCATCCGTATTTAGCAAATTTTTGACAGAACCCTACGATTTTCTTTAGGCTTAATCAAGTTTGTTTTAAAACCACAAACACGTAACCTTTGCTCACTGCTTTTTTTAAATCTGGTTGACAACATTACCTCCCGTATGTGTAGTGCTGCTTGTTAACCTCACTTCCAGCCCCCAAAGCCTACTCAACTGCTGGTCAGGTTCACCGCACATCAGGTGTCCACATTAGGATAAGAGGGTCCCTGAATGTTCTTCGTAAGTGGGGTCTTGTGAAACTGTGGTGTTTAATAGTCATTGATTCTAGACACCGAAAGGGGTGATCAAGTGTTGAGTTGAAGCATTTCAGTATCTTCCCACTTAATTTCATGCTGCGCTGTCACGCAATATGGAAAACGTCACGAAAGGAGTAAAAGATAACGGCATTGCATGACAACGCGGCATGAAATTAAATGGGAAGAGACTGAAACGCTGATGCACTCCAACTCAGCACGTGATCACCACCTTTGGTGTCTAGAATCAACGGCTGTTAAACACCACAACTTTTACAACTGATAAGTACAGGAGGCGCGAACGACAGCAGCAGTGATGTAGCCCAAAGAAGAACACCAAGTTAGAACGAAGACTGTTGAAGGGTATAACATCTTGTTGCAGAAACAGTCAAAAAATTTGTTGCAGTACCTGCAGTGGTATTTTTGGTTTGAGAATGAGTTTCTTGTGGTGGCCTGATGAACACAGGACTATTTTTTTTCCATATTTAGTCAGTACCGCCTGTCGAAAATTCGCAAACTGGCAGTATTTGTTTGAATTTGAATTTCAACGCCATTTCGGGTGTTGGAATTTTTCGGGCATTCAAAGAACGAAGGTTCGTTTTTTCAACGTCGTGGATGTCTTAATTCCTTGTAGCAGAGAGAAGGATTGATACAGGTTTCATTTGGAGAAAGGACTGTCTTAATGTGTACTTACTTCAACATAAACTCGCTGATGTCATCGTAGTTAGCCAAATTGGGGATTTTGCTTTGCACAAGCTTTTTCACTCCTCTGCTCATACCACATGGAACCACTTTTATTGTGCTGCAAATAAAACATATACAGAGTAAAACCAATGTCAAAACACTAATGGCGCTTGATACCGATACTAAGGTATCGGATCATTTTGGCTTTCATTATCTGTACACCATTTTAAGTGTTTTTTCGAGAAATTTCGATTGGTGTTATTCTCACATCTGTAAGTGTAAATGGTTCTCAAGTTATTCGGCAAACAAAAATCTACATTCATGAGGTCACCAAGCCATAAATCTAAGTATATGCCGCTTGCTACCACAGTGAATGTATTGGAGGGAAATAACAGCAAATGTTCTTTAAAGAACGTTTGCCGTTAATTCTTCGGGCGTGATAAAATGTATTATTTCCCTCTGACGTCCTCAATTTACCAGTGTAAATGCCAGTTACCGGTATTTTTGATGGTGAAGGTAGAGGAGCCGGAGTATAATCGACCCAGCACGGTATAACCAGGTGATTATACACCACCTTCTTGGTGATACCCAGACAACTCGATTATGCCCCGTAATCTTTTTGTTGTACGCAAGTGCAACTTACCGAGCTAAGCAGGAGAACTCAAAGTATTCAGCATGGTTTTCGTATTATAACACCACACTTGATCATTTTTTAGGCAAGTATCCTATAATTTTCTTCGGTGATAAAATAGCATAAATCATTTTAATTCTTACCGCATTAATTTTTTATAATTTCGATTGATTGCATGATAATTATTAGCAAACGATTCAAATATACTGTTTACACACAGATCTCTCTCTCGGCCAATTTTAGCAATAAATGGTTTTTCGCTGCATGTAGGCCTAAATCAGAGGAAGCTACGCTGAAGATGACTTCTCTTGTGGAGAAATACTGTAACTTTATGAACCGGTACAGCAGTAAGCTAGTAAAACGTAGCATCACGTTATAAATATTAACGTCAACAACACACAAAGAATGTTTAGCCCTTTTGTTATTATTTACTTTGAATTGTGATGTACTGCAATTGCTTTTTGTGGATAATATGGCTAAAAATGTTTTCTCATTCAGACTGCAACCAAACTAAAACTAAGTCATGCTAATTAATTTAAAACTACATCCCTCATGCTCAACGGTCAGGACACAATTGGTAAATAATGCCCACTTGAGCAATATCATGACCTGACATAACAATGGTTAAACAATGCTTTAACGATTGTTGAACATATTGCACCCATTTTTCATATGTCCGCAAAATGGGGGGGGGGGTATGTTCAACAATAGTTAAAGCATTGTTCAACCATTGTTGGCTACAAAGAGTGGCACAACACTGCATTGTTTTGTAGGCATTACGCCAGTTTGTTGAACGTTATCGTTTGAATTGGCGCTCGTGTCTGTGTATTGTTAGACGATCGTCCCCTTCAGCAAGAAGAGCCAACGAAGCGGCGCTCGTATTTTTCTATTTTAGGATCAATGAGCATTATAATGGATAATAGCCGAAACCTCGGGACATTATAAAACAATGCCCGTGGGCGTTGGTGCGCCCTTCTAACAGGGTTTTATAATGCACTCGGTTTTTGGTCGTAATCCTTTAAATAATTAGCATTCGTTACTTTTAGTGTCGGGTTACAAACTTCAGGCTATCATTACGGAACATTTTGGTTTTTCAATCTTAGAGGTAAATCTGTTGGTTTGTATTTACTTGCACAAGTCCCTCTGGCATCTTATATACCCATTAGACATAGAGAAAAAGCAGTGAATATCGACATAGTACATCCAAATAATAATGATCTTTATAACGTTAAGTGACTTGATTCGAACAACACCACCATTCTAAGGTGTCCGCGGACTATCTTGAGTTCGCCCCCGAACGAACACAGATAATCGACTGTATGTTTTCGGTGGCAGAGTGCCTTGTGGATAAAAAAACAATGGCGGCCATCGATTAAATCCGTCCCCTACAGGAAGACGTAGCCGCTCATAAAATACCTGCAGGACTCAAGATACGCTGCCCACACAATAACTCCTCTACATAGCAGGAGATTACAACATGTCGATTTAAACTACAAAACATGTGATTTTTCCCTTCTGCCAGACATAGAAAGCAAGCGCCGCGAACCTGGCAAGCGACTGCAATGCAATGCCGTTGATAGCGGAGCATAGGACTTGAAAAATCCACAAATCACCCCACGCTAAAACGTCCGCTCATGGATCTCTCTTTCAGCCTGTCAATCAAATCATCAATTCCTAAACCGGCCGGTTATTTCAAGTATCTTTTTGTCTCAGCAAGTAATACAAGAAACGATACAGGTTCATTTTTTTTCACTGCATTACAGTATAAAAACCCAAAATCAACTGCCTCGCACGTAGCTTGTAAGATTCGTAACACATGCCTTCTTTCTGCTTGGCAGGAGGTCAAACCACATGTTTCAGTAGTTCAAACTGATACAGTAAAACCACTTTAATACGAACTTTAAAGGGACTGCAGAAATTGTTCTTATTAGTCACGGTTCCTATTATACGGACGGGGGAAATTGGACTGCAGCTTTAAAATAATGTAGCCTACTGGTATAGACTACTGTATTTTCTTTTCACCCATGTCTTTCGCGTTTGCGTAATGGACAAAATTACCCCTTCCCAAGATGGAGTCGACTAGTAATCAATGTTTTGCGTGGAGCAAAACAAAATTCAGGCGGCGGGGGGGAGATGGATTATTACGAACTCGAACAGCAAATACATAAAAATATACCAGAATTGTAAATATTTGTTCGTCTTATCTGTACATTCGTATTAACAGAGTTTGTTTTAGCCATACCCTATACATTTACTGCTAACTGAATAGCTGACCAACCAAAATCTTGAAAAAAGTTCTCATTAAGCAGGAATTCTTGTTATCCGAATTCTTATTAACGAGGTTGTACTGTACGTCTAAATTCTTGGTGTGAAGTGAAATCAGAATGGTGGCGTTGTTTGAATCAAATCACGAAACTTATTACTGGGAATTTCTCTTCAAATGAAGATGGCAAAGCCGTTAACATTATCTTTAAATCGTGCCATTTATTTTCAGTTTATTCTCTTCAATGTCAACCGTTTTCGTAAGGTGTAGTATCGAGTTATGCAGGAGTAAAGCACACATATAACAAGCAAGTTGGGTATTGCTTTTGGCCACCGTTTTCCGCCCCTTTTGTGAGGAGAAATGGTGTTTTTTTTTGGCCTTTTATTAGCTTTTAATTACTGTGTTAAGCTTTAAACATAGGATGACTTAGTGGCTTTTAATGTTTTAATTTTATTTCAAATCCGAAGACGAAAATTGTTCATTTTTGAAATATCGTTCGTCGTTTTTAATGTAGCACTGCTTGGTTTTTCTCTTAATAATAATAGTATCGAGTTGGCTGATATTCTCAGCAGGGTTCGTACACAAGAGTCGAAACCATTTTCAAGGCCAACTATAAGCTAATTTCAAGGCCGTTTTTGTACACCAAATTGTTAAAAATTACCTTAAAATAAATTCATTCTGTTTGCTATCCTATACTCTATAATTGAATAAACATCCATTTAAAAGTTATTTATTTTGCCCCCATCACGGGACAAGTTGCCTTTCCAATACCGTACTTATACGTGAATACGAAGGAAGGCACATCGTATCGTTAACGGAAGATAAGCTTAGGCTGACAAACTATGTTTTATTCATTTATGAATTTAAGCATAAATTGACTATCTTTCATCAAACATAGTACGATAACAAAATTCAAGGCCATTTCAAGGCTCTTACAAAAAAAAGTCAATTTTCAAGGCTTTTTAAGTCTTGAATTTTTGGTTTTTAAATTTAAGGCTTTTCAAGGAATTCAAGGCCGTGTACGAACCCTGTGTCAGTATTGGTAAATATAAAGACCAACAATTTGGATATAGCACTGCATTAAATACACACCAGAAAAAATAAAATGAAAATTCTATTCTACATTGTCACTTACTAATGACGAAAATCTACTGTGTTGGTGTCAGCATTGTAATTCAAAAGAACGCATCTTCGAATGCTGTTTAGCTTCACCTGAAAGTAAAAAAAAAAAAAGCCAAAATTCGTGAACTCCTTTATTTCTTCTTCAAATCATAATTTATACGAGTTGTGTTTTATCAAAGGTGCAATAGGTTTAGGATAAACAAACATACACAAGTCGCTAGTCTGAAAATGTCACGTCATTTACTTTGAAAATTCACCGTGGTAATGCTTATTGCACAGAAAAGATATTATCCAAATATCTCGCAAATTTTCGACAGTCAGCAGTTCCTGGAAATAGTGCGGCTCAAGTGACTGTCTTCTTCAGGCTTACTACGAGACCCCCAACTTCATAACGACCGTTCGTATGCTTCAAATTCGAATAGGCTTTTGTTATTACACTAACAATCAAAAAAAAAAAAAAACTTGCAAAATAGGTGTTCACCAAATACTTGAACTTAACTCATACCTGATTTTTTTGTTGCAAACTCGGCTCGACTCGAATTAAAATTATTCTACTCGCACACCCCTACCCAACTTCACCAATGTCCGACGCCACTTGCCGAACGGCGAGGGGAAATTCAGCAGATGGCACCTTGATGTTTACCATACTAGCCATAACGGCGGCTGATTAACAAACCCTGATGCTGAAATTATCACAGCCCGGGAACAGCACTAGGTAGAAGCCAGCGGTTTGCGTTGTTGTCTGGAGAATTACAATATCTCTTCAACAAATCATGCAAGTGTTACTAGCCTCTTTACCTGAATGGAGACTTAGATTATTGAAAACAATGTTTAAACAAAGTAGCAATACACCTGCGAAAGCTATTTCAACATGGCGAGTAAGTAGTAGACTATGGCGAGTGAATTTTAATATCTACTGGCCCAATGGCGAACGCCACACAATTCACATTACCAAATTCATCATCTCAATGAGAACTTTCGGTGGTGCAAATTAAAAACCAATAGGCCACGCAAAAAAAATAATGTTTGGTTTACGGGCGAGATTGCCAACTGAAGCACCAGGCAACAAGGCATTTTATTTTTTGTTTTATTTAACTGACCACATTCTTAAGACATGTACTTATGCTCAAAGCTGAAGAGTATGTAGTTTACCTAAAAACACGCAACAGTTTGTAAGTAGGTTACTTATGTCATATAGTAATTAATGGTTTTTTTTTTAGTTTTTGCCAAATAACTTCCTAGTGGTTTGAGTTAGAGACTTGGAATTTGCACCATTGAAAAGCTTGTTTCCAGCTGGTTAAAATGGTGTATGGAATGTCAAAATTTGTTGAAATATGATTTTTAAAAGGTGGACCAAGATAAAAAAAAATTTGGTCCACGATTGTTTAAGGCACTCACCCACACCTTTAAACCAAAACAATTCACTTTGCATGGCCATAGCTCAAAACAGTTTTTAAAATATATCATTAAAATCATTTGTACACACTGAAACGCACAGTTGAACTCTGCTTGATACTCGATTCTTATGTAGCAAACTCGACTCACCTCAACGGGAATTAAAATTATCTTACTCGTCACATTACAAAGCCGTATTACCTTATGGATGTTGATGGCCGGGAACATATTCTGAAAAGTAGTCGCCATCAGTTTCAGATGCTGTCCTTCGCCACTGAAGTTGTTCAGAACCAGAAGAGGGTGATGATGAAACTGTTTAGCGTACGAAACCGCTCGTTTTATGGATGAAACCACGTCCCGACTGAGGGAATACGCATGGATGCGAAATGTGAGTGTTGGTCCTCTAGGAAGGCGAACGATGCGCAAGTGTGTAGCCGTTTCAGATCTGGTGAAGACGACCATGTGGGTGACATTTAGAACTCCTGCTATCGACACAAAATCCTTCAGAACATTACTTCGTAAAACCTGGGGAGAAAAAAGAATTAATTCAAACAATAAGACACAAATGCACTTGACAAAGCAAATTACAACTACGGCAGTTAAGTAAAAAGCTGTGTAACCAACAGTTATTTTTAAAAATAATCTTTGAAATGGTCACGGCAGTTTCAGCATTTTTCAGGTCATCCTACTACAAAGAGGTTTTCTATTCTACACGCTTCTTTTTGTTGCCGTTGTAGGGCAAGGTGGCCGGCTGGTTAGCAGGGATCGAAATATTCGGATGCACAGGGGAAAATTGCACCCAGGAAGCAACTCTTGGAATGCACAATTGCACACTGAAGCTGAAATTTTCATAACTTTTGAACCGCACAAGCTACAGACTTACGGTTTGCGGCATTTTAAACAGCTTGGAGTTAGATTTCCAGTGACACAATTCCTTTCAAAGAACTTAAACTCCATTTTTTTACTACATTCGGTAAAATTATGGGTGTAGGTTTTCAGTCGAATAGTTAATTAGTTTTAAGCAAAGTGTAGGAAAACGGTACGTATTATTGTGATGCTGAACGTTAGAACTTTCATTGGCTATAAAATAAGAGACCATTATTGGTTTACATTTGGGTTTTGCACTTCAAGGAGTTTTTTTGCACCCCAGTAAAATATTTAGGAATGCAAATTTGCACTCGGGTGAAAATTTGGAAATTCGACCCCTGTGGTTAGTATGACCGTCTCATGTGTCAAGAGGTCCCGTGTCTGGCCTCAGCCACCCCTGGCATTTTCGGGAAGAGGTTTTACATCAAGTAGACACACAAGGTTTTATTCGCCTACTTCACTAGTTATTTATTTTATTCACCTCTGCTGAAAATCCATTTTAAAACGTGCCGGCTAGAAGATATTCGGCTGTACTCCTATGAATGCACCTTCACATTCCTACTTTTCACATTTCAAGCATATCCACTTTTAGTTTTTGGCATCACTATTTCTCCCTTTTTCAGATACGGTATAACGCTAGCACTTCCAACAGCTTCTCATGTTTCATTCCCCTGTGATGACTAATAATGGTGTGCTCTCTCATACTGAAGACATCAAATTTTCTTTGCTAACTTTACACCAGGCAGTAACAGTATTATTACCGGAAGAAAGCCAATCTAATCTTTGTCTTGCCAAGAAACGCTGAATCCAGTTAGCCTATATTTTCCGGCCATTTTCCTGTGCTTGCCGTGATCAGTATGTGTCAAATTAGGCCTATCACAACTATGGGGTGGTATGGACGACGTATGTAGAGAATAGCGGGAGGAGCATGGTGTTATTCCCGGCACCTGAAGTGATCCGCCTTTTCAGAGAGATCGCGCGAAAATTAAATTGGGGACAGTGCTAACCTAATAAAGTGAAGTAAAAATAAACCCTTTTTACAAAACAACAATTACGACAATTTTTTTTTAATTGCAGGAGAAACCGTTAGTTTACGCGAGTGAAATATTCAAGTATTTTCCAGTATCAAAACAAATTTCAAGTAGGCTATACTCCAGTATTTGCCAGTGCAGAGATGTTTTCCAAGTATTTTCCAGTATCTGTATGAACCCTGTTGTTATATGTCTAATAAAATATTATTACACCCACGTACGTCATCGGCACCACCATGATTATATAATAATAATAATAACATTTTTACCCTGGAAGGGGGTTAGGAAACACAGAAGCGGCCACTAACTCCGGTCCTACAAATGATGGGCGACGTCACAGATAAGGACGCTTAAGGAAGGCAGTTGGGTCAGTGCGATTTAGCAAGCCCCGAAAAATCTGCAATGAAAATGCTGATACAGTCTCCTCAGAAAGCGAGTTCCAGGGAGAAACCACGCGGTTGGCAAAGAAATGTTTGCGACAAACACGGTTACACCTGGATCCCCGAAGCTTAAGAGAATGACCCAATGTAAAATCGATCGAGCTCACGTCGAAAAATGGTACGTCTAAAGGCAACAACCCATGGAGAATTTTATACGTCAAAATCAGGTCCGCCTTTAAACACCTCAGCTCGAGCGGTTCTAAGCCAAGCGACCTCAAACGGAGGCCAGGGCAGATGTGACGATGCCAAGTTGTCCCAGTGACGCAGCCACCCTGTCCGGCTGAGCACCAAATGTGCAGGGTGTAAGATGACACCTCTGGCTAGCGGGTGAGAGAGACAGAGATATGAGCTGAAGCACCACCACGAGCTGTCTGATGCATCATTTGCAAGTAAAGTGTTTATGTGGGAATGCAAGGTATGTGAAAACTCTTTCATTGCATGTCAGGGAGTGCAAGCTATCCGGGGGGCACTCCTTGACACAGGACGACTCAAGATCTGCAACCGGAAGACGATCCATTTTATGCAGAATACGATGCACCTGTCATCAACCTTCACCAATGTCGGTCGCCACTCGCCAAACGGCGAGGAAAATTCAGCAGTCGGTGACTTGGTTTTTAGAGCTACTCGCCAAAATGGCGACTGATTAACAAACCCTAATGTTTAAATTGTCATATCTCGGGAGCCGTATTAGCTAGAAACAAGCGGTTTGCGGCGTTGCGTGCAGAATTATAAGGGCTCTCCAACCACGCACAGGGGTCGAATTTCCAAATTTTGATCTGGGTGCAAATTTGCACTCCAAAATTGTTAATGGGATGCAAAAAACCTCTTTGGAGTGCAAAACCCAAATGTAAACCAACACAATAGTCTTCTATTTATAGCCATAGAAAATTCTAACATTCAGCATCACAATAATATGCACTGTTTTGCTGCATTTTGCTTAAAACTGACTTAACTTCACTATTCAACTGAAAAAACCTATACCCATAGTTTAACCAAATGTAGTAAAAAAAATGGAGTTTAACTTCTTTGGAAGGAATGGTGTCACCGGAAAACTAACTCCAAGCTGTTTAAAATGCCGCAAACCGCAAGTCTGTAGCTTGTACGGTTCAAACGTTATCAAAAATTCAACTTTGGTGTGCAATTTTTTCACTCCAAGAGTTGCTTCTGGAGTGCAAAGTGCGATTTTGGAGTGCAATTTGCCCCTGTGCACTCGAATATTTCGACCCCTGCAAGCATGCATGCAGTCACTTTAGTTGATTGAAGAGTTAGAGCAATGCTAACAATATTTAAGCATTAAGTAGTAGCACAACTGCTAAAATTGTTTCTACATGGCGAGGAGGTAACGGACAATGGCGAGTGCATTTTAATGTCTATCGGCCAAATGGCGAGTGCCACACAATTCACATTCGTGAAGGTTGCCTGTTGTATTACCGCAATACTTCTACGTAGCAAACTAAAGTGATTGCCTGATCGGGTCTTTTCCGACCACACTGCTTTCAGTACTGCGAATCCTTCACACAAAATTACCCACATTAGGGTGGATAATTAGATCCATTTTACTTGAGTTTGAGAGTTTTGCCTTCTGTGCACAACACTATATTTGACACATTTTTTCTTACCATTAGCAAATTTTCACATTTTTCCACACCGGGAACATCCCCGTTACTTTATGTGCAACCTACACCAAATTTCAATGAAACTAGATTCGCCCTTTCCTTGCTGGTTTATTCAGGGCTCAGGCAAGGCAACAAGCTTCAATCCTAATTAGTGGTCGCAATTACCGGTTATTTCATTAAACGTTTAACCTGTTTTTTTAACGTTCGGTTACCGTGTAACCGATTATTAACAATGTTTACAAAACTATTGTTTAAAAAAAATTGTTTAGTAATAAACGAAGACCATTGTTTTAAGAATTTTTAGCAACCATTTAGTAATAAACGCAGACCATTGTTTAATATATCGTCTTTTTAAGTGCAAAACGTGTTGTATGCTTTACAACAATAAACAAATAAATAGATAAATAGATTGTTCAGCCGTCGGCGTTGTTGGGTGTTTTCCAGCAAGATGATTTTTTATGGATTCAGTTGATCCGCTTGCATATTTTAAAATCGTACCGCACAATTCGCATTTAATAGTATCAGCAGACACTTTCTTAAAGTACTTCCAAACATCTGATCTTGGTGATATTTTAGGAAAAATATTACCTGACTTGCGCACGTGGTGAAAGAGAGACGGAGCTATGACAATTGACGATCGTGATTGACAGCTCAGTTGAAAGTATGCGCGCGATATACTCCGGGCTGCTTGGACAATGGACGAGTCTACTTTACGAGTTTGGCCGCTGGTAATGGGGGAGTGAAGGTCAAGCTTTAACTAAAGCAAGTCGTGCTGCGTGTTCATCACAGCTGCGTTGGCCTTTAAATAGATTACGTTTACTCGAACACGGAAATTAAAATCCGTTTAACCGAACTTCCTACGGTTATCGGTTACACGTTTAACCGCTGCAACCACTAATCCTAATCTGTCTTGGTCATTGGAATCCTGAAGGAAACCCACAGGTTCATTAAGACCTCAGTCTACGATGATTAATCGATCTAGGACAAGAAAGAACGTCACTTTAATGTTGCGGTCCTAGAAAATAATTATTTGGCTCAAATTTTGCAGGATAGAGCACAAGTCGCAAGTAGGGAACGAATTTTAACAACATTAGGAAAAAAGTTTGTAATGTCTACGCAGAAAACCTCGCGGGCTTAATTTCACAAAGTAATAAGCTAGGTGTGAAAATAGGCTACTTGTATACAATTATGTGTACCAGTCTAAGCTTTAGAGCTGGCAAATTGTGAGTTCAAGTTCTTAATTCCCATTCTTCATTTTCTAATAGCTGAAATGCATGAACATGCATCATTTGTTAATACCTTACGTACCTTAAGCTGTGAAGCAGTGTATGGCTCCATTATTTTCCTGAAGTCCCTCACTAATTCGGACACATATTTCCCAACCTGACCGCGATACAAGACAAACGTATGTGGGGCTTTTGCTACTTCTTCAGGTTCTAATTTTGACTGAGCTTGCTCGGCTTTTCTCGCAGATCGTCCCTACAAAAAAAAAAATACAGACAAGGGGGTTATACTAAGACCTGAAATAAAATCAGTGAACAGACAATTTTTTTAATGTTTGAGCTAGCCAATAGCCGCATATCATTCGCTTCGCTCGCTCTACTGGCGTGATCCATGCTTTGTGTAATTTCTTTGATCGACAGAGCATCACAAAATGAACGTACTAATTATTTCAACACAAACTATAAATAGCAATTGTTGCTCCATTCGTTCATCACATACCATAGCACGTCTGCATTCATCTACATCATTCAAACCATAATGTTAGTTTGTTTGCATGTCTACTTCTCCAGAAGTAAGGCTCCTAAGAATATGAGAGTAGCACTACACGAAAGCTTGAGAGCAAAGCGAGAAACGCAATGAAAAGGTTTAGTTTACGTTGAAATCGATTGTTTTGCTCGCTCAATCCAGGCACCTCCATGCTTCAAAATCCACATGTTCGACAGCCTTTTAAAATCTACGGGTCTGTTTTTTCCGTGCATATGGTCACTTGAAGGAAAAGTTCCTCGAGGGCCAGCAAGATCCAACTCCATTTACACTTAATGTTGCACGGTAAATCGGTACCCACGGTATTGACGGTAAAAACAAATTACGGTATTATTTTTCAGAATCACTGTATTACCGTGATTATGGTACTAACGACCATTCACAAACTAGCTTTGCACTGTTTTTGTTTTTGGATGGCAGCAATTCTTTTGACTAAATTCGCACAAGTAAACACCGACGGAGGTGTGAAAAGCGACTGAAATCCGATTCCACTGCTAAAAACGGAGGAAGTGCCCAGATTGCGGAAGGGGTTGGAGGGAGAGGGAGCAGCTCTTCAGTAAACAAGCGTGTCCGAGCATGTTTGCGACAAGAAGAAAGCGAATTCTTGCTATTAGTACAAAAATTAAATGCAAAGAGCCATATTTGGAACTATTTTAGTTTTTAATGCGATGAAAACAAACATCACTTTTAAACAAATTTTTAACAAAATAAGATGTTTTCAATAGCGTTGAATACAACTGACAAATAATCAGTAAAAAAAAATCAACTAAATATAATTCAACCTAAGTCAACAAAAGTCAGTAACAAAAATTTTTAACCATCAATATTTGTCAAATAGTGTAGATTCTTTTGTGCTCAAGTGGATGATAGTGCAAAATTATTTCCTAAATTACCGTAGAGCGCAGTTTCCAGAACCGTACCGTACCATCCTGCAAAAACTTAATACCGTTTCACACTAATTTACTCCGTTATCAATTTTATACCCATTAGAATTGCTTGACCGACTGACTTCTACGCAATTTCATGTTCATTCTCACGGAATTGCATGGAGAAAAACGAAGATGCTGTTGGTATCCATCTCCAGGAGGTATAGCCATTTGAGGTGGCATGAATCCCTACCTATACCTATGGACCGCAAAATGGTCTATACATACAACAACAAATAACTGGCCTAAGTTACACTAACAATATAACATTGATAAACATAGCCGAAGCTAAAAGAAACCTAATTAGTAAAGATTTTGGAGAATAACTTTCACACTTGTGGCAGAGAGAGGCTGACGATAGAAGCTAAGCTATTATTAAATACAGGAAGAAATACTGCAACACGCGTGTCAAATTACTCCTGTGACTATGTAAACTAATAGGAAGCACTGTTTGAAGTTTTGGGTGACGAAGATAGGGCTTATTAACATCATGATGAGGCGATATGCCTGTCATTTGCTAATATGTTTAGTATTCTGTCTCCCTTTGAAGTTGAGCATTTTCTAATGAAGTGTATTTTAACAGTGATTCAAAGTTGGATGGCAAACTTTTACAACAGAAATTTTAGTTTCTCTCACATTACTATAGGCTGCGAATGTTGGGGGCTGCAGTCAACAACAGAAAAATTAAGAAAAAATGGAAAATAAGCCAACAGCAAAAATCATACACTAGAAATAACGTAGTTCAATAAACCACCTTTATACACCTTCATTTCGTCGGAGTGGCATGACCCGGATTCGAACCGGCTACCCAGTTCGGCCCCAGATCACTTGCATAGCGTCTTAATCGCTACGGCCACATCCTCAAAGCAAAGTTGAAACTTGGATGATTAGAGAGAGTATTTAGTCGAAGGTTAAAGAGAACGCAGTGTCTCTAGTCCCGGTTGGGCCGTAACTGTTTCAAGCCTATTTGGACGCGTTGCCGGGACCGGAGTTCTGAGTGTGTGGATCCCGGCAAACTAAAAAAAACGATTTTAGAAAAACTTATATTAGTTCATATTAGTTTTAGTTAGGTTTGGTTAGTTTAGGTTAGGTTAGGTACTCTGGGCCTAGTTTTCAACGAATTCACCGGGACCTGATACACAGCCTAAAAAGAATGTCTCATTTTTAGTTTTTTGCACGAAAACACAACACGGGGTGGGGGCGCCCCCCCCCC
>JAHWFP010105331.1:6636-19656 GCA_023313725.1 Lithobius niger | reverse complement strand
CAAACAACTCTTCAAAAGTCGTCATGACGGCTAAACTTGCTAGCACATATTTTCTTTTTGGAATCTAGCCCATAGGCCTCGACCCCCAAAATCACTTATTGGTAACACCTGAGGTGGCAAAATCTAGTAATGTTTTTTTTTAATCCTGTATGTGTGAGGGATATATTCTGATATGATAACCTTTGCGGAGTGGCAGCTTAGTTGAAGAAACAGCTACTTATCCGCCCTAACCCTGCTACAATTTTCTCCAGAACGCAATTTAGCAATTTTGCAATTTGGCCTATTATGCAAGAACCGTTAGTGATACACAAAAACGGATGAGATAAAAGTTGTTTGCAATAATGTAATCTACAATGTCTTTCCCATACATGTTTTTCATATCTGTTATGGTTTTCGAGAAAAATAGATTCTAGGCCATTTTCGGCCATTTTTTGGATAATATAATGGTAACAGACGTCTCAATTTGTCAACTTTCAACTGCATCGTTTCTAATTCAGGTGGATGGCTCCAATTAGACTCTTTCGAAAGGTGGAAGTGTCTTTTTTGCAACAAGGGTCGTTGAAAGGGACTACGACTGTTAGAAACCGAGCTACGCCCGGTTTACGTGCTGGTATTACAGTCACTGTTGGATTTTTGGCTCATTTTCAACTTTCAACTTCTATTGTGACGTGTCTAATTTAGGCATATGACTGCAATTAGACTCATTCGGAAGGTGGGAGTGTCTTCTTTGCAACAAGGGTCGTTGAAAGTGTCTACGTCTGTTAAGAACCGAGCTACGTCCATTTTACTAGGGCTGGTATTACAGTCACCGTTGGATTTTTGGCTCATTTTCAACTTTCAACTTCTATTGTGCCGTGTATAATTTAGGCAGATGACTCCAATTAGACCCATTCCAAAGGTGGGAGTGTCTTCTTTGCAACAAGGGTCGTTGAAAGGGTCTACGTCTGTTAAGAGCCGAGCTACGCCCATTTTACTAGGAGCTGGTATCATAGTCACCATTGGATTTTGCACTGATTTGGAACTTTCAACTGTTGCTGACACGTTTCTAATTTAGGTAAATGACGCCAATTAGATACATTCTAAAGGTGACAATGTCTACTTTTCAACAAGGGTAGTTGAAAGGATCTACCTAAATTAGAAACGTCACAACACAAGTTGAAAGTTGAAAACGAGCAAAAAATTCAACGGTGACTGTGGTACCAGTCCCTAGTAAAACGGGCGTAGCTCGATTTTTAACAGTCGTAGGCCCTTTCAAGTACCATTGTTGCAAATGAGACATTCCCATCTTTCGAACGAATCTAATCGGAGTCATCCACCTAAATTATACACGTCACAATAGAAGTTGAAAGTTGAAAAAGAGCAAATATTCCAACGGTGACTGTGATACCAGCCCCTAGTAAAACGGGTGTAGCTCGGTTCCTAACAATCATAGACACTTTCAAATACACTTGTTGCAAAGAAGACGTTCCCACCTTTCGAACGAATCTAATCTGAGTCATCTACCTAAATTAGAAACGTTACAAAAGCAGTTGAAAGTTGAAAATGAGCGAAAAATCCAACAATGACTGTAATATCAGCCCCTAATTAAACGGGTGTAACTCGGTCCCAGCAGTCGTAGACCCTTTCAGCGACCCTTGTTGCAGAGAAGACACTCCCACCTTTCGAATGAGTCTAGTTGGAGCCATCCACCTGAATTAGAAACGATGCAGCTGCAGTTGAAAGTTGTAAGTTGACAAATTGAGACGTCTGTTAGCATTAAATTAGCCAATCAAAAAATGGCCTAAAATTGCCTAAAATCTATTTTTCTCGAAAACCATAGGCGATATCAAAAAATGTATTGGAAAGATATTGTAGATTACATTATTGCAAACAACTTTTATCTCAACCGTTTTTGCGTATCACTAACGGTTCTTGCATCATAGGCCAAATGGCAAAATTGGGTGCCATTTTGGCCACCATCTTTAATGCCTAATGCATTAAATGAGTATTGACAATGTGGCAACATGTGGAAAACTATTCCTTGGGATGTAAACAACTCCCAAGTGAAAAATCAAAGTTGACACAGCAGCCCTAAATTTTCTACAACTGCTCCCTGACTATATTGTAATGTTCAGTGGAATGCGCATAATTGCATAACAGGTACCCTACAAAAAATTGAGACAGCTGCCCATTAGGAAAGGTTATCATGCATTATTTTACTTCTGTTGGTGTCACAAATGAAATGGCATTATTGAAGTTTTGCCACCTTGGGTGGCACCGACATCTACTCAGGCCCATGGAATAATCGGGCAAGAATTCCCAAACGCGTGCTTAACAATTAGGAACGGGCGGAGATGTTGGATGATGGGACAAGTTCTCATTTACTTCGTTAGCCGAAGGAGGATTTCGCAATCTTACGACAGTCACCAAACGTGTGCGTATATATGTAGATATCGCCAGACGTCATCGTGATGAGATACAATGACTCGATGATGCGCGTTTCACAATTGTTCCTTCTCAGCACTCTGAACAGCAGGTGACCTTACATTATAAACCAAAGTCTCATAGCAGAAATGAAGCAACCGCAACGACGACCCCCGGAAGGGAAACAATGAAAACGTGCGAGTGTTTCAATTCTTTGGCTTGAAGGTGAAATTGGGACGTTGTTGCCCTGGTTTTGACTAACAATTTGCTCTGCGCGGTCATCGCAAAGGCATGTCTTAAATGACGTCATGTACGAAGGACAGTTATTTTTCGCACGCTAATGGGAGTGGGGGAAGGGCCTGAACGGGGAATGCCCGTTGGTGGGGCAGTGCTTATGTTACAGCCACTATTTGATTACGATATTGCTTTGCGGAGGGAGAGGATTGACGGAAAGGGGGAGTGTTACACAAAGAAAAATTGACTGTTGCAGTGAACGATCAGGCAGCACAGAGCAAATACTGGGAAACAACCGCGGGTCAAATAAACCCCCAGGCGAATCCGGGTACGATGCGAGTATCCTACAACCCTTACTAATCGAATTTGGTCGACGGACGTTGCCGTGGCAGCAGTCAGCCACTTTCCTAGGAGTGAGATACAACAACGTCGAAGCCCTCAGGGCCGAGCCATTGTTGTATCTCTCCGAGGAAAGCGGCCACTAGGCTCTTAATAAACCTTAACCTTGAAAGCGGCCAATAACCTATTTATCACCCATTTTCACGATGTCAGTCCAGCAACAATTGGATATCACGCGCACAACAAAGAACGAATCGTGCTGACGTTCTTTTGCTCAGAAAGCTCGGCAATACGACAAAGATATCATTGTCGACAGTATTGTTAATTCCGTGTTTGTTGAAATGGTATTCGTCATTGAGTTTTCGTTGCTTGAACGGTGATGGGTCTTCGGAATCAAGCAACAATACTTAGACACGAAAAATCATTACTAATTGTTGTCTGAAGAGGCTATTCGTTGTTGAGTGATTGGGCACTTCGGAATCGAGTAACAATCTCCGAGCGAGGCATTGTTGGAACATATGTGCGATACAGAGCAGGCTTAATATCCAAGACGAGCAGGCGTGATATCTGATACCACTCCTCCTTTTTGAGTCTCAGTCCTAAACTATTGTTGCACTCCCGTCGTGTTCGATTATTAAATGAGGGCTGAGATTTAATGAACTTGGGTGATAATCCCAGTTGCCATCGAAACTGGTGTACGAATGAGGCTTTTTCTGGTAGACAGCAGCACTGTGTTTAATGTAAAATCAGTGATTTTTGTTTTCTAGATGTTCGGTATACGCAAACAAGTTACAAATAATGAAATGCAGATATATACGTTGTCGCAACAATGACACAGCAGTTCAACTGACATACTTACCGATGATCATGTTTAACCTGTCGGGGATTGTTTCTTTCGAAATTAGTACACTTGCCGCCCCCTGATGTCACGATGTCAGCTACTTGCCATGCGCATTTAAACATCCTATTTGCAATCCATCAAAAATAGCTTGTGCTTGGTCATCGTTGTCTCCATAATGGCGCACGTTTCTTGAATTCGATTTAGGTAACTGACGAATTACCATTAGAAATTCTCCACAGCTTCAGTTTACAGCGGGCAACGGTGCCATGAGCACACAAACAGCAAAACAAAATGACAGCTGACGAAAGGCAAACGACAAGTTGACAGATAGGCTGTAGTCTCTGGTAGTACTACAACATGAATTTCAGCCGAAAGAATTTTTTTTTTAATGTAGAATTTCCGAGAAACTAAGTGCAGTTTGTTCACAGTTCATTTTAGAGATGTGCAACAAGAGTTACCGAATTCGTAATTACTGCTACAGTCGCTATGTTTGCTTAATAATACCGAAAATTCGGTGTTATCGTTGTAATATCCCGACGTGAGGAAAGTATCGATATTTTTTAAGTATATTTTTTACCCATTGAGTGATATTTAGTTAGACGTTCCTTCACGAAAGCGAAATACTGGAAAATTGTCTGGGGGGGGGGCCCCCCAAAAAAAGTAGCAGAAGTGAGTTTGGTGGACCAACGCACTGAATAGTTAAAAAAAACTGACAATTTACAGTAGCTCGCGTGGTGTATAGGCTAGTTGGAGAGTTTTTTCGTCATTTTTTTCATTATTCTCCTCTAAATAACACAATCCAATATAAAAATCGATTTTTCGACCAAGTAGCTTTGATTAGCAATAGTCATACCACTACGTATGCTTTATTCATTTCCTCCTGGCTATACTCAATGAAAAATGAACACTAACCAAAAGGACTAGTTCCAAACTTTACAAACTTGCAAATTTCCGGTGGACAATGGCTGCCACCTTCATCAGGCTGAACTCTACTTTGCCACATACTTAAAATATACAAACGATTAACGGACACAGCGAAAAATTCAAAAAGTGGTCGTTAATAGTTTGTAGATTTGAAGATATGTGAAGTAGTACGCAGTGTCTTCAGCCTGATGAAGATAGCAGCCAGTCACCGAACATTTGCAAGTTTTTTTTTAAAGTTTTAAACTTGTCCTTTTGGCTGAGCGTTTTTCAGTGAGCTATGACACTTCCATTGTATTTTATTTTTTGCAGATTTAGAACTAGGTTTAGAAATTACATTTTTTTGTTTTAGCATTAGTTCGCATATAGTGATAAAATCAAATTTAAATAGTAGTTCTATGAACAGTAGTACCTGCGTCGTTCAGCCCTATTTCAACGAATCTTTTCACAAATTTCGTTCGAATTGCTTCATGCGCTTGGCTATAACTGACTGACGTCAACCGTTTTTTTTTGGAAGCCATTTTTAATTTTCACAAAAAAACTTGAGTTGCATCTTTCTTGATGAGTATATATGTTGTTCTTAAAGTTCGTAACCACTTTATGTTCACTTTGATGAACGATTTTAAAATTACAAGCCAAAAACTGTGTTGCGGAAGCCATTGTGTCCCGCCATTTTGGATTTCTAATAACTGTTATACAATCAAGTAGCCTAGGCCTCGCTTGCCTTCGCCCCTCAACAAGAAATTTAATTCCTTTCGCCGCAAACTGTTTTTTTTTTTTTGCACGTAAAATTGTAGACTTGGTTGCTGCCAATTTCAAGCCTCACAACGTACTACTGCGATCTTGATCGACGCAGAAATTTTAAAAAAGCTGCTTTTACTTGCATTAGAATTAACACTTTGGAATATTTGCATCAAAGAATTTTCCGCCAAACCGTTGCAGCCCCAGTCAACGACTAACGTCCATTCGACAAGCGTTCACATTGTTTACTTACTGCCTGCTTGGCATCAAAACTCAGAATTTATCTGTTCGTTCCCGCCAAATGCTTCGCAACAGTTCCTTGGCATATGGAACGGAACGCACGTTTTTCTTTACACGCAATTGTACACACCTGATACAGAGGTGTTCGCCGCTAATACATTCTTCGGCGGCGGCGCACAACACACGTTTTCGCTGCGGTCGGCGGCGTGAATCGGCGCGCCAATATTTGGAAGACAGCGACGACTTTCCAAAAATTTCAGGCAGCGTTGGCGGCGTCGGCGGAGTTCCAGTAAAGTAGGCAGATATAAACCCGAATTTTTTTTTCATTGCTGAACTCCACTCTGTTAAACTTTGTTAAACTCCACTCTGCAATGAAATCAAAACAGAGTCGCAATGGTATCGTACATGAACTTGATGAACTAAAAAACTGGTCAGATCAATGGCAGTTGCCGATTTCGGGCGATAAAGGCAAAGTGTTGCACATCGTGAGTAAAAATCCATCATATACTTACTAACTACATATCGGGTTCAAAACTTGATCCATTAATCTAACGTGGACTCACCACTGTAATGCTGTCATTAAAATAGCAATGCAACGAGCAGCTATTATCAGAAACAGTTTCACATTATAGGGATGTCCTAACTTTACTGTGGGCCTTTAAAGTATATGTCCATCCGCTTGACGCCAGCCCCGTTTGGTCCCCGTCACTTCGAGGAGACATTCAGAGGTTAGAAAGAGTGCAGAGAGTGTTTACCAAACTTCTCCCAGGGTTCCGAACTATACCATATGCAGCCAGACTGAATAAGTTGAAAATTGATTCTTTGGAACTACGCCGGGTAAAAGCCGGCCTGTCATTCACATATTGTTTGTTGCATGGTCTCCTGGATTATGATCCATCTTTCTTCTTTGATGTTGTTTGAGAGAGGGACGGACCAGGGGTCACTCCCTAAAATTGGTTAAGAAACCCTTGAGATTAAACTGCAGAAAATACTTTTTTGTAAATCGGGTCATTAATGTTTGGAATGCTTTACCTGATGATGTTGTCACGGCACCCTCTATAAATTGTTTTAAATTCAGACTAAATAAGTGTAACCTACTACCATACATATCAGACTATTCCTAATGTTATTTTTGCTATATTGTTGTACAGATATTTATATCTAGCTATATGTATTTGTTGTCACTTAATGTTGGTAAGATATAAGCGGTTTCTAGTAAAAGCCTTATCTTACCATTTTGCTAACACTTACTCGGCAAATAAATTTGTAATATATTATATTATATTATATTATATTATATTATATTATATTATCTTATGTTTACTGTTCGTAATCACTACAGATAACGTTTACTGTTCGTAATCACTACATATCAAAATGATTGAGAATTTTGATTATTGTTTCCATTTCAAAGTTTGTAACGACCCTTTGTAGCCTACTGCAATTGTTAACAAAAATACTAGCAAACTGCAGCGGCGGCAGCGTGCTGACAAAGCAACCTGACCAGTGGCGGCGCACGTGGCGTCTGATTTTCGTCTGGCGGCGGCGGCGCACACGTCTGACTTGATATTGTTCCTCTTGCAGAAAATTTGTATCATTCTGCCCCATCAATGCCGAACACGATGATTACATAATGGTGCAATTAGGCCACTTTCTTTACAGGCACTATTTTGTTATTCTGAACTTTTAACTACAGGTGTAAAATCGAATACCGGTATATAGGTTGTTCGTTATTTTAAAGAATATTCCTACCAAATTTCATTCGAATCGCTTCAACGTTTAGCTACGATTGCCGTAATTCCTTCTTGGACGCCATCTTGGGGTCCCATCTTGATTTTTACAAACATTAAATGGTTCCTTTTTTCATGAATATGTTAAACTGCGTTTTCCAAATCAGTATGTGCTCCATCTGACGATCGATAAGATCCTACAACTATAGGGTCTGGTTCCTCCAGCACATAAAAGAAGAAAAAAACCTGCGGTTTTTTTCTTCTTTTAACTTGAATTCGTTCACAAACTTTGCTTCGTCAGTCTTTTGTGGATTACAGGTTAAAACATTTACAGGATAAACAAGAGTGGACCGAGCACGTATACATGAGGAACTCCACTGATAATATTTACAGGAGCTGAATTACACACAACCAAATGACAACTTGTTGGGTACGCTGACAGACAAAGGCGATCCAAGTCAGGAGTTCATTATTAAATCTATAGTGTTTAATAAATACAGATGCAAACTTATTTATGTTGCCCTTTAGGCTTAAATGTCAGACTACCTGAGCGGGAATTGAAACCACGACCTTTCAGACAAAGGCTGGAATCCTACCACTCAGCCATACTGACACGGTCAGAATGATACGTCCATAGGTCGCATTTAACACGCACACATATACATATAATGAAACACGTTGTGCACCACCGATTCAAATGCTTTATTAAAAATAAAACAAAAAGACAGCAGAGGAGACACCCTGATCAAGAGCAATAAGTGGTGTACACACGCCCGAGTAATTGTGATTTTAGAGCTCCGTTAAATGCCTTGTATATATGAAATGAGGGTGGGGGGGGGGGGCGAAAAACCACTTCCATGCCTAAGGCCCACACAAGGCGAAAAAAAGTTCTGAGCATTGTACAACAATGTACTTACTGTAGATGCAGTGGCGCATATGGGTGGAGTTGTAAGCACGATCCAATCAAGTCTAGCTATTAGCAAATGTAATTTTTAACGGTATAAGGGAGCGTTTATGCAACAAGTTATTTTCGCTCGCTGAATGCTATTTGCTAGTCATCCGTTATTATTTATTTGTGATTAGTTTCCCGTTGCTACTAAATGAATGCGATAATAGATAACAAATTGTATGTACACGGATAAAAAACAAATTTTAACAGTAATTTTAACTAAATACGGATGCAAACCTATTTACGTAGCCAGTAATTTTAAACATTGCTACAAGATTGTTGTCATTTTAAGCTATTTCCAAAATTTGCTATTCTCCCTCAAAGTACAGCGTCAGCAATAATCAAACGTCGGTAGAATAAATAGCTTCTCGCAGCGAGAATTCAAAATCCAACATGGCGTCCATTTCGTGGCTGTCGAATCGAAGACAAACCATCGAATGCCGGCATACAAAAAACAGTCCGTCGTCTGGTACTGCAGTAAAAATTCTTTCCTTGTTCTCATAAATCGACGCTCAAACGTTGCAAGCATCGTACGCCGTATCACGAGGCACGAGGAGAAGATGTGCGTCTGCGTCGTTGCCATGGTTACTAATACGCATAGACAACTCGAAAGCCGCATACTCCAGTAAAGGCGAGAAGCAGCCATCAGATTTAGTATAGATCAAGTAAAAGCTATAGTGAGCGAGAAAACTGTCATTGCGTAAACGAGCCCTAATTTCCGACTAGTAAAAACTTATTATTTTAAGAAATTACTATTCAATTTTCCCGGCCGTTTTGCCGACTGACCAGACAATCAATCGTGTTGGTGCTAAAAAAAAAAAATATAGTACTCTATCACTGGCTTCAACCAGAAATTCTGTGAACTGTAGACCTCGCTCAACTCCGACCAAGAAAAAACCAGAGTGTTACCAATCTATATAATAAAATCGATAAAACGGAACGCGATGAGGAGTTGGAAGAGGAAGAAGTAACCTCCAAAGACAGTGAATAAGCGCGAGTGGGTTCATTCTTCTGTGCAGTAGCAAAGAAAAAAAGGTGAGCGGGTTCATTCTTTTGCACGGTAGAAAAGAAAAGGGGCGAGCATTCAGCAGAGCGAAGGGTATTGTCGATTGCGTAGAAACAATCAGCCAAAACGAAAGTTATGTCCATTATTTTATTATACGTTTCAAACTTGGGAGCATTTCATCAAGTCAAGTGTAGCATGACTGGCTAGGGCGTCCAGGCTGCGAATAAGACAGAATGTATAGTGAACAGAAGACAGGTACAGCTAAAGTGTTAATGAGCCACTCTGAATTAAAACAGCGATGCACGACTGCAAATCTGCGATTGGTATTAAAGGCGGGTTGTCACTAAATTAAATCCTGCCGCCCTATCGAGTTCTCTCTCGCAGCAAGCAAAGGAACGCACAATGCAACACGTTTAAACACAACAAACAAACCACGTGCCTCCTTGATCATTGAGTAAAAGTTTGGAACGTCCTCGTGCACCTGGGAGCAAGCTGTAAAGGTTAACGATATTACTGTAAGGTTTGGCCATATCTCCATTCGAACACCTAATGACAGTTATTAAGTAATTATCAGCAATTATGGGTCATTACCCCGTTCGACAAGTAAGAACTTTTCGGAAACATTTGCCAGCCTTCGAACACCGTAAGAAGCAACAACTTTCCACGTGGACTGACGTTCCATTCTTTGCAACTTGTAACTTGGCTTTTAGCGGGAAGCTTGCTATAAAATGGAAGGAACGTTTTACCGCCAGAGACACTCGCAGAAAGCGGCAGAGATGCTCTTTGTCGTCTTAAAGGACAAATTCCAGTTGATCGATGTCACGTTGTAAATAATTCTTGTTGTGTTTTTTGCTGAAGGAGACGAAGTAAATTGGATCATTTTGTTCGCAAGCGTGAGTCGACCCATTAAATTTATATTACTGTCACTTGATGGCGCCTGGGTATTTTCTTTATATTCTACCGTGGCGACATCTAGTGGCATTAATATCGTTAATCTTTAAAGCTTGCTCCCAGGTGCACGAGGACGTACCAAATTATTACGTAATAATTCAGAAGGCTCGTGGCTTGTTTGTTGTGTTGAAAGATATTTCTTTGTGCATACCTTTGCTTGGTGCGAGCAAGCGCTGGTGAGAATTACTAGGTATCGCTCGATGGCGCTATATGCCTCAAACTTTCGTTTGGTGCCACCCCACCTTTGAGTGTGATATTGTTACAGTGGGACGCTGTGTTCAGGTCGTGCCTGAACCAAATGCCCAGATCTTTAGTTGAGTCAGTCATTGCTAAGTCATTGGAGCCCAGGTGTAACGAGTTTTCCAGTTCACAACATTGTAAAGTGCATACATTTGCTGATGGACAGTGGAAGTCGCCAGTCTGTTCACGTCCTTCACGCCGTCCTGAAGGGATTTATGGTCTACCTAGATTTTAAACGGTGTATGACCGTTTCGCCGAATCCCGTTTCGCCGAAAAATGTGTATAAACATAAACGATAGCAGTAGAAAAGAGAGACCAGTAAAAGCAAAGGTTTGGGGGTGGGGTGGGGGGGGGGGAAGGGCAGAAATATGAACAGGACGGAAAGCCAAATATGGACATTCAGTGGTACGTTGATACTATGGCCAGGGGTGGCACCATAGGGTGGGGTGGGTGGCAGGGGGTCAGCGAAGGATTGCCGCCCTGTCGGGAGTAACCAAGATTGTCGTCGGGGAACAGCCCGAAGTCTACATGACGACATTAATATTTGTAAAAATATGGGGGGAAATGCTCAAAATTGAATTTGCCGTTTGGATTGCCAGTATAGTCCTACTGTTGCTACCTCATCAACTCCATAACTTTAGAGCTGTCTGAGTTAATGCAGAAACGTCAACTAAATATGTACAAAACAAAACTTGTTAAGGATTCTAGCTAACTTTTCGTCGTTTGAAATCAAGATCCCAATGAACTGAGCAAAAATCGTGTAGAGTAAGAGGCTAAACTGAAAAAAATTTGCTGCGTTAGACCGTCAACGCCAGGGAGCTTGGATTATACGTAGCTTTGATAGGGTGGCCCCACTCGGTGAACGCGTCTGCACAGCTATTTCTCGTGGTAAGGGATAGACGAGCGAGATTCAGTTAGTGACGTTTTTGCTCCCAAACCAATCCTCGAAGCAGACGACGCTTGGTTTTTCGAAATAAACAAAAAGGTTTGTTTTAACTAGCCAGTAGTTTTCAACGAAATTAATGAATAATTATGAAATATCTGATCTCTCAATCTTTGCTGAATGTTAAATCACACATTATTAAATTAAAACGAAAAATTCTTACCAGATCACCCGAGACGAGAGTAACTGACGTTGTTGCGTAGAAACCAAAACAATGGCATGCGTTCACGATGGTCGTTTGTCGCGGTGCTCTCCTTCTGATAACAAACGTTGCGATTTTCAGTCGCATTGTCGATTGTGCTGGTAGGTTATTGCACTTTAAAACAATTTAAGCAATTGGAGCGGTCCGGCTTACGTTTGATGAAGCGTACTTGTTCGTTTGTTGTCCAATTTTGTGTCGATTCATCGGAAAAATCAAAAGCCAATGAGATGCAAGAATCGGTAAAATGGCGCGAAAAATGGGAGCAGAAACGTCAGACGCGTTTGTGGTATACAAAGCAGCTCCCCAAATCTCGTACGGTTTCTCGCGGTACAGCGGAATACTAAGTGGGTCCACCCTAACAAAGCTACGTGTAATCCAAGCTCCCTGGTCAACGCCATGATTTAACAGGCATCTTAGTTATTAGATACGTTTGGGATGCCAACGCCTTACTAGTTATCTCTAAAAGGAGAAAGCCCAACGCACAACCCGAAATTTGTGAGGTCACGCGGACCCCAAACAAACGAAGCAATAGCAACCCAGTGGTCAAGGCCCCGGCCTCCCCACCAAGAGGACGCCAACTCAAATTCAGCGTCTAATCAACACAAGATTAAAAAAAAATCACTGTGGTCACAAACGGCCTTGTACTTTGAGGGCCGTCTGTGCGTTCTTGCTGTATAGGCTACAGCCGAAGCGTCAGCTATATTTGTACAAAACAAAACTTGTTAAGCTTTCCTTCCAAGTTTTCGTCAGTTGAAGTCTGATAACAAAAAAAACGAGCAAAAAATTCTGAAGACTAAGTTGGCGGTTTGAGTTGCTAGTAGCCCTTTTCCTCTTAGCCCATCACCACCGTGATTTAAAACTAATTCTCAGTTAATTCAGGAACGTCAGCTAAATCTTCCGTTATTTGAAAAGTAAGCAACAATACTTTTCAAACCTAAATTATTCAGTGTTATTTAATTTAATAATATTTAAAACAATTTTTAATTAATGAGTTAATTTAGTTTCTAAATAAAATGTATAAAAAAACATAATTTTGGTCCCAATTAGGTTTTTACGACCGCTCATGCTAAAGAATGTTAACGAAAAAACATCCAAAATTTGCCACACAGTAGTGGTGCAAAAGTGACTCTGAAAGCCGAAAATAAGCCCTCAAATAGCGTAAAATGCTTCAGCTTCCGCGGCTCCGCTCCGGATCCTGCTGGGGGAGCTTGCGGTGCTCCCCCAGACCCCGTAGCTGATTTCGCTGGGCCCCTACTAAAGAGTGAAAAAAATGTGAAAAA
>JAHWFP010105330.1:0-15290 GCA_023313725.1 Lithobius niger | reverse complement strand
ACTACTGCCAGACAGCATTAACGGTTTTTCCACAGCCAATCAAATTCTCAAGAGGTTGCTGAAGTTGTTTATTTAAAAAAGGTTCGTCACCGATGGGTGGGGGACAGGGTGGAGTAGGGCTGCTCCATTTTCCCCGAAAAACAGGCTTGGGTTGAAGTTGTTACACATGCAAATTAACCAATTCAAAATAATGTAGGCTATTAAAATGTTTGAATTTGAAACAAATTCCATCATTCGTGTAAAAATATGTTTACAAATTACTCTGAAACATTACTGCTGTAGCAAATACGACATAACAAAAATCACTTGACACTTACCTAGCATAAGTGATGCCAGGAGCTGGCTTAGCTCCTGCCCCACTAAGAAGACCCATTCAGTTGCAGACAGGGGTAAACTGGGGTAGTCATTTTGGAGTCTCCTCCTCTCTCCGAATTTTTTGCTGGCAAGCAAAGACATCCAACCTCTTCCTAGTTTAGGAACTTTATCTAAAAACGTATATTTTCACTACACAAATTAAAATAAGAACGAACTTGTTGAATTAATGCGAGGGAATAAGCCTAATGATGAATAATTGCAAGATGGGGAAATTTCTTAGTTTGTGCTGAAACTAGGTTGTTCATTAGACCTGTACGTAATTTATTATATCTTGACTTGTAAACAACATACAAGGAGTTGTATGTTTAGGATCAGGGTCAACTGTATTATATTCAACATTAAATGCAAAGATGTCTTACTAAAAATGCTGTGTCTTTTTTATTCTTTAGAATTGATGTGGACACAGAGCAACCTAATTATACAGAAGTGTGCCCTGAAAGGTACCAAGGTCCAGATAAAGGATGGGTTACGGAGAATTGCACCCAAGCAAAACCGTTGCATGAACTCATAGAAGTGGTACTGTGCTACCCAGTATGCAATGGTTCAAAATTGACCACAGTTTTAAATGGAATTTTTGACACATATCCGGAATTAAGAGTCAACGTCGCTATTAATGAAGACGTGCAGAGTAAATGTGCAAATATTATATCTGACTACCCAAAAGTGATATTTACTAAAGATGCCAGCAAGAAACCAGGGGTTGTTTGGAATCAATTGGTGTCTATGGTGTCCACACCCTATGTTTTAATTGGGCGTGATCTGGACTACTTCACATCCTTTAGTAATTTAGAACGTCAAATCCGTGTTCTTGGAACTGTGCAAAATGTTAAGGTGGTCGGTGGTGCATTCCGTAATAACACTGGCCACTGGCGAGTTGGTTGCTTTCAGTTAGATGTACGGAACTATGCCTTAAATTACCGAGATGGATATTTCGTGTCAAGAAACGAGTGCGTTTTCTGCGATCATTTACTCGGACCTTTCGTGACACGTACAGAAATTCTCAAAGGTATTCCTTTTGATGGCAAGTTACCGGCATCAGTGATCTTCGAAGACTGGTTCCTTAAACTTCGAAACGAACAGATGTATGTGATGAATTGCCCCGATGTCATGTATTTTTCCAGTGATCCTGTCGCAGAAGCCAAAGTATTGTCACCTAATGTTTGGTTGCCACTAGCCCGCAAATGGGAACTGAATCGACTCACTTGGCCTCCGGGTCAAGCTCACACTTTCACGTGCGAAGAAGCTGGTCTGTCGTGCAAAAATATTATAGCACATACAAAATTTTACTTGATGCCACATTGTTGCATTGACGAATATGTTCGGGGTCTTCGGTTTCTTCATGAGTTTATGTCCAATCGGAGTCTTGGATACGAAGTCTTTGCCGGTTCTGCCCTTGGCGCTATAAAAATGGCGGACGTCATTCCTTGGGATTTGGATGGAGACGTTCGCTATTATTCAGCAAATCACAGCGTCATGGAAGGAGCCGTAGAACTATTTGCAAGAAATGGATTTTCTCTTAGGGAGTTCAAATCTCCTGTAGTTAACGGAATAGTTCAAAAATACAGTTACGTATCTTTATACACACCTCACCTCTACATTGAAATGTTTGGTTATAAATCTTTGTCAAAAGATTCGGCAGAGCCATTAGAATTGCGCCATATGCCATGGACCAAAGTGAATATTCATGGTGTTTGGTTGAATGGTCCTGTCAACCCAGGGTTGTATTCAAGAGATCGTTATGGAGTTGAAATACTTAAGCATGCTCAAAGTTGGATCCACGAAGGCAAGGGATCAGAGTGGGATCCATATGTTGGTGGGCACTTCATTCCATGCCCTAGACATCACCATGCATGCCTCGACCAATTTCCACCGGATGGCAGTCTTAATTTTAAACTTGCGTGAAAAGTAGCCTTTTTAGCTAAATTATTGACATAACATGATCGTAAAATTAAGACTACTGTTAAAACTTTACATTCTGCATCCTGTTATTTGAGCCACTGGATGTGGTGATTGAGTAAGCAATGCAAACGTTTATTAGCCAGTGTGTGCAAAAATCGGATTGAAGCTATCTTAATTCGGTGAAACATGGACGCACACATGGGCAACCAAACCATGCCAGTATTGCAGACGGTGTAAACGGTTTCCTGTAGTGTTTGACAAAACATTAGCCATAACGGAGTGTTTGCTGGAGTAGTTACAATCCTTAAGTTTTCCAAGTCAAACTGTGAAACAGGTATAAAGGTAAGTCAGAAATACACC
Source organism: Lithobius niger (assembly GCA_023313725.1). NCBI lineage: Eukaryota > Metazoa > Arthropoda > Chilopoda > Lithobiomorpha > Lithobiidae > Lithobius > Lithobius niger. The sequence continues at coordinate 12,656 of JAHWFP010105330.1, read as the reverse complement.
AACAACCGAAAATCGTTAATAAAACTACTGATAATGAAATACAAAGATCCAATACATTAACAAGCAAGAAATTGACTATCAGTGTAATGTCATAATTATCTGAACATTCATATTTTTTAATTCTAATAGCTTTTGTCTAATTGAAAATCTACTTTTGTGTCCTATGGTTCGTACAGATCAAACATTGGTTGCAATTGTTTTTGTAATTCTGTATTTTAACACGTAGTTGTCATCCATATCTGAATCATTTTCTGTATCTCTGTACCTGTGGTTTCACAATCTGCCATTCCGTCTTCAGAGATCATCACGTGTAATTCAGCTAAGCTCCTTGCCATATTTGAATTCAATACAAATATTTTGGACACCATTAAACTAGGGTTGTTATATTGCTTATGTCTATACATATACCGTTTTCATGGCACGTCGCCAAAACTATTTCTCCTCACATTTCCTCAAAGTACAAATGAATAATTGTTGCAAGTAATTTAGAAATTTTGTGTCGAATTCTTTTGTGGTTTTTTGATCCTCTTTTTTACATGTTTTCTTCGTTCAGTTTTTGAATTATCTCTTCTTTCATTTCTAGTATACCACATTCTATTAATAATGTTTTGTTTTCTTCTTCCTTTGTTTTTCTGTTTTTTACGCCTTGAAGTGTTTGCTTTTTTTTTTGGCCGTAAATCAAGTTTATTTATTTTATTTTTTTTATTTTACTGGTTAATTTCAAAATATTTTGTTAGGTTTTTTTTTTTTTTTTTTTACAACTAAGTCTTTATATTCCTCTGCTAATTTTTTTTCATTTTCTGTTGATACTTTGACTTGATTTTCAAATTTGCTTGTGTTGTTCTTCCAAACTGTTTTGGCAGATATTTATCTTGTTCTCCGTTTGTTCCTATAATAATTCATTGGTTATTTTGTTTTGTTTCTGTAATACTGAATTTGGTGAATGAACAGTGTATCAGTGATCATGCTGCTAATAATGTATTATTTTAATAAAAATAATATTGCTTGCATAAGACATATAAGGTGAAGTTAGGTTTTAATCAAAATATTTGACTGTGTGTATAGAAAAATATCATATAAATAGCTAACATTATGTAGTTCTGGTTTTAGGAGGATGCCTTTAGAATATTTATGATTTAAATATGATTAACAAGTATGATAAAAGATATTAAGGTACGTAATTAGGGCATGTAATTAATTTGTTACTGTTGTTTGTAAGGTTTTCTATTTTAACTTTGCAATTTATTGTTATATTGCAGGCTAGCTTATGCTATTTCTATTTGTTGTATTACAGTATTGTTTCTTATAGGTTAGTTTTATTATTTTCAAGATTCTTTACCACCTTTTTTTCTATATTTTTTAGTTTGAGTAGGTCGTCCATTTTTTTTAGTTAGGTTGTTGCTTTTACAAAGGGTTCAAAGGGTTTAACGAGGGTTAACCACTCCTACGTTGCTTTTACGCTAGATTTGTAACAATGTGTTATTGATTTGGTTATGTTTGTTTATTGGTTTTACTTATTTAGTTTGTGTTTACCCTTGCAGACATAGGGCCTTAGGGCTTCGGGCAGATGACCAGGAGTGGTTAACGCTCGTTACACCCTTTAATCCTTTTTAACCAAACTTCTTTGTGTTGAGGCAGTTGTTGCATTGTTGTAGTTCTATTGTTTCTCGAAATAAAATGGTTCTAAATTTTGTGTACGCTTTGTGGTTCCACATAACGCAGCCCAAATTGTCATCTGGATTACTACGTTCTTGAGATTTATGTAGTGATAATCACATAAATATGGTTCGGCCCTTCAAAGGAGTGATAACATTCGCACTAACTAATAGTTAATCACAAGTTAATCGCACAGACTAATAGTTCGAAGGTTAAATGAAAACTAGAACATAGATACTTTCGGTAGCATATTAAGTTTTCATTTAACATCCAATGTATTATTAGATGAGATTAAATTATCAAATGTTTTGGCGTGTTTGATATCACTCCTTTGAAGGAGTGATATCAGAACTTGGCCGTCCCTTTTACCAGTTTTGGTTTTTGATATATCACTTATTTAAAAAAAAAATTGCGTATTAGATTCAATTAGCCTGCAGATATGTAATAAAGTGCCGCGTCAACATTAGGCCGAGTGGCCATTTTCCCTATATTTAAATTTCGTATTACACCCTTTAAGAGCTCGAACCATTCTCAACTTAGTAGCCTCTTTACCAGTTTTTGGATTTATTTGAATTTTACTTTTTTTTTTAGTTCATATCGATCCTTTGAGAGGCCGAACCATTCTCAACTTGGAGGCCTCTTTACAAGTTTATGACTTTATTTTGACATTTGTTTGTTTTTCGTGAATTGGGATTGGGCACAATTTCTTTGGCAGCTTTGTTTTAGATTTGTTGCGACACACTAGCGTATCTTTAGCTACACGTTGCTATTATCCGAACTTTGGCCGACCAATGAGAGAGAACAACGACAATACCTTCATACTTAATGCTCCCTCCCTTGCCATTCCCGTTACACTCCCAGACTGCAAACCATAAAAGGTACACAGTTCGGATCGTACTACAACCATTCGCCCAATTTCCTGTGGGATTGAGCATGGGGATGAGCGGAATAACACAGTTGCAATGCTATTGAGGGTCAGATTTTGCATTGAAAGCCACTAAGCCACTAAGAGATAATTTTCGCCAGGTGGGTCATTGCTTTCGATTTTTAACAGAATTTAAGATTTTGTACCGCATTTTTCCCCAAGTACCTGAAACGTGCCCAACTATGCTTCAGAATATTAGACACATACTCTCTGGCGTCGCGCAAGAATGGTGTACGTCCAGGACAATTGAATTGATGTGATGTTTTTACCTAACTTGACACTGGTGAATAAGTAATGTTGGGAGTAATTTTCTTTTCATTTGGAAAGTTGTGAACCCTTTGAAGGTGTGAACGCGTCCGTATGCACTGATTGTTGCTGCCCACTTTGAAACACTTCAGCTCAGCTCTGAAAGCCTGCATCCACGAAATGAATACGCCATTCTATTGTTTCTAGCGGCCAATTTCGAGGCTTATTAACGTGTAGCTTAGTTTGGTTTAAAACTACCGTTTAGCTAAACCACGGAGTCTTTCATTTTATCCATCAACTGTTTAGCAAAGATATAACACGTGCACGAAGACTTGACATGGCGCTTGCCCATTGGCATTGTTCCCTAATTACAATGTTAAAAACAATGTAAAACTGATCGTTCAGGGTCTCGTGGAGGCGCCACAACTTCGAACCCGAGAAAAAGAACTTGTACGACTCTGTATTCTCTATTCTTTCTTTCCCATGCTTGCCTTCTGTTGAGTTTACTCCATCGAGTATTGCTGGGTTTTGTTAGGAGTTGCTAGGTTTTCTTCGAGTACATCACATTTCTTTTTCCTATGCTAGGCAGGTAAGTTGCGAATTCCATATATTATAGTGACTGTCCTTAAAGAACGTAAATACCTTCGTATGCTGATGCAGTTGATATTGCCATGTGGAGTTCCTTGCGTCCACTGTTGTGCCATAGCGAGTAATGGCAGACTGCTGAAATCTTAATTTAATTTCTCTCTGACTTTATAGTGTCCGCGGCCTATCTTGAGTTTTCCGCAGAGCGAACACAGATAATCGATCGTACGTTTTCAGTAGCAGAGTGCCTTGTTGATATCCAAGATGGTTACAAAAACAATGGCGGCCATCGATTAAAGCCACGCCCTCCAGGAAGACGAAGCCGCTCACAAAATACTTGCAGGACTCAAGCTACACTGCGCGCACAATTATGACCTGAGACATTTAATCCTTTTTATGATTCCATGTAATGGGAATCCTACATCGTGGTAGCTATTAAACGGCCTCGTCATAGATCTTCGACCGATATAATTTTTCAAAAGCAGTTATCAACAGATGCATGTCAAAACAATCATCAACTTAGTTGCAAAGTGTCTCCCTATTCCTTGTGAAAAGGAGCTAAGGGTTCTCTGTTCTGTGCAAAGAGGATATTAACCTATTCCTTGCAAAAACAGTTTAATTATAAAATTTGTTACTAAATAAAAAAAAAAATTAAAGTAGACAGTTATATTGAAATCAATCAATCAATCAATCAATCAATCAATCAATCTGATTGTTGTTTCAGAGGCGCGTGTCTTAATGAACTCTTTGAAGTTCTTCATTCAAGTCCCATCAAGGAGGTTAGCCTTATGTTTTTGGGATACATAAGATTGTTGACACACAAAAAAATATGTTGCTTAAGGGGTAAAGGCATCATCAGGGCTACAGAGTGGCATAAGCTACAAAGATACATGAGATGGCCAACAATGGTCAGACACTAACAATACTATGTTCCCTTTACGAAGCCGACTCTAGAGATGCCTTGGCTGTTGTTGCAGAGTCGTGTGTCTTAAGGAGCTCTTTGAAGTTACTCATTGGAGTTCCATCAAGGTGTTAGACCTATGGTTTGGGGAGATAAGCCTCAGACATAAAAATAACATAGTGTTAAGGGGGTGTAGCATCACCAGGGCTGGGGTCATAAGCTACATAGGGGTATGAGGTACAAAGGGTTTCAAAAGGGCACGAGATGGCCAACAATGGTCAGACGCTGACAATACTATGTTCCCTTACGAAGCCGACTCTACAGACTGATGTATCTGTTGTTGTAGAGGTGTTTCTTAAGCTCTTTGAAATTCTTCATTTGAGTTCCATCAAGCTTTTGTTTTTACAACATAAGACTGCAGATTTAAAATAACATGCTGATTAAGGAGTAAAGGCTTCATCATGACTAGAAAGGGGTATAAGCAGAAGTATATAAAATTCTGTAGGAGCGAAAAGTAATCATCACTTCGTAAGAAAATGTGCTCCATTGTTTGACGTGTCACGTCATTATATGAATCTCTGATGTCGTAGCCAGTATATAAAGAAAATAAATATTAGACCGTTGCTGGAATCGAGCACGTGCAGGAGCTTCTTTATAACTAACAGGAGCTTATAAACACATGGGCGTCTTAGGAGTATCCATGTTAGAGCTCGTGCTTCGTATTCCTTTTCTCGTTGCAAGGTCGTCATGGAGAGAAGCTGCGGGTTTCGCTGCCCGTCTCCTGGCCAGTTGATTCAACATTACCAGAATGTTTTTTCTCCCCTGAACTAGTGATCTAAGGCGTTAAATTCCCGGCCTGTATGAAAACTGGCCAGGAGTGAAGAGGTGAGAAACACAATTTCTACTCCAGCAGGCCTTAGCTCGTACAAACGAAATTACTCCCATACTTTAGGATTGTTTCAGCACCACTGCATGCCAACGGGATTTTGTTTGGATCCGTCACAGGACGAGTGATAGTAGTAATAAAAGGTACTGGACCACGATTGAATGGCGGAACGGAACGTACCATACAACGATATAATGGTGGTACTACCAGTATATGGCTGTACTTCCCGTCAATGATGTCATTTCCGATTTAAAGCACCGAAACCCTCATGGGTCCCATGACAGGTAGAGTTTCATATTTAGTTTACTGGTAAGACCTTACGATTAAAGATTGTAGTATTTAGTTTCAATTCTGACCATGCATCTCTATAAAATTACACTAGACCGCTCTGAGGTTTAATGGCATCGCAGACCGCCAGCTGATCATCATCCAGTTTCATACTCAGAATAAAGGTGATCACTACACCACCCAAAGTTTGAACGGCTTCGTAGTGCACCTGCCAACTCGTATTTGAGCGGTTAAAATTTAAACAGTTACACCATTCAATGGGGGTGACCCCACACATTATTTTCGTCATTATTTCGTGGGTATTCAATCAACATTATGACTGAGATATGGCAGATGACAGTAAGAGAGAGGTACCAAGGTTAAAGATATTCGTGATGACGCTACAAGATTCATTATCCTCCCTAGAATAACGTCACACAGATATATTTAATCGCGATAATCGCGATACGATTGAAAGGAAGAGATAAACAAGACAGTAAGAAACAAACAAAACTGGAACAAAGTGTTGAAGTCGTTGTCGGTGAAGTTAACTTGGGTATTATTGCCGTTGAACCGGACAAGAAGTTTATTCTTCCTGCTCAAAATCACGGCATCAAACGTAAATGAGGAACGTAATTTCGTAGACTTTGCATGTCCCCTGATGGGATGCCATGTGGGCGGGTCGGCCCGTGAAGTGGGCGTCCCAGGATGAAGGTCGGCGTATGGGGTGGGGGTCCTGTGAGGGGTCTGCAGGGTGAGGTCCCGTTGGGGTGGTGTGGCGGGGAACGTCATGTTTGTTTACGTGTGCTAGTCTGTCTTTTAATGTAACCTTATACACTACTAAGGCAAGTCATTAATTAACCTACGTATTTCGAGTGTAGGTATATTTGGGACTTTAAATAGCGATCGGCAGTGTACCACGAAACACTTATCTATTTCGAAGCGTCGCCGAACCGTCGGATAGGGTCCTCCTTCGGCTGCAACCGAGTAAGGACTTATATGGCTTTGGACGACAGCACCAGGCTTGCTTTTTAGCTGTTGCAACCGGCCGACACTGCGGAGATGGTTTTGTCAGTTGTGATTTTGGGTCCAATGGCCTTGCTGTACCAACTCCAGTCAAGCTTGTCAACAATACCAGCATTAATATATGGTTCTTAAGTCTATGACAATACCAGTTAAGAAGATGTGGTTTATTAGGCCTATCTGTTGAACAATAATTGTACAAACATAACACACAGATGTGCTCGCCTTTCCCATTGTTGCTAGCTTTCGTAATACGAGGCTTGTAACCATGACTAGGTTGCTAACTATTATGTCTTCCTAAAAGCACCACAACCTGTCAACATGTGAGTAATAATTCGCCCCATTTTCTTGTCCCTAATCCGCCCTGGAAACAATATTAGGTAATTATCTAGATTAGAGGCACCACGCCAAATCACTTAATTTTTGTGCTAACCGACGCTACTCTTCATCCTAACACCATTCAAAAATTAAGTGATTGGGCGTGGTGCCCCTAATCTAGATAATTACCCAATATTAACTTAGCCTATTGCCATCACGCACTTAAGCCCTCCCAAGACAGAACAAAATTTCGTGTGAAGCGATGCCTTACGTGCCTGCCATGCGAGGTCAAAATTGCTGTTATTGTACGGTTATTGAAGCGTGTAAGGACCCATTTAGACGTTTTGGTATACTACCTTGCGTCGCGGTACAGCTGCGAGCAGCCAGTCTGGTTATGGCCTTAAGCTCTAGCAAGACAGAAGAAAATTTCGTGCCAAGCGATGCGCTACTATGTGTCTATAAGGTCAAAATTGCTGCAATTGTATGGTTAGTGTTACGTTCAAGGACGCATTTTGAAGTCTTTGCTAAACCATCTTGTGTCGCCGTGCAGCTGCGAGCAGCCAGTCTGTTTAGGGCTAAGATGACGCAAGATGGTGTACCAAAGACGTCCTAATTGATCCTTAAATGTAACACCAACCATACGATTGTAGCAATTTTGACATTGTAGACAGTTACTAACGCATCGTTTCGCATGTAATTTTCTTTGTCTGTAGAGGTCTTGAGGTTTCAGTGTAACGATTGGCGAGCATGCCACAAAAATAGCTTAGGCTGCCATTAGCAAAATTAACCACAAAATCGCCCAATACTACTGTCTGGCTGTTATTCCATTAATTTAAGATTCTTAATACGCCTTCGGTGTAGTCAAATGGTGAATCAGAAAATCGTCGATATATAACATTCCTGATAAAGATTTATATTATATAATTTAACCGAACCTCGCCAAATCACTCAACTTTGGTACTGACCGTTGCAGATCTTCATTCTCTTCCCATTTCACACTATAATCCGTCGGAAATGTTTTTTTAAGTTCGTTCCAAACGCGTTTTTGAAAACACGTAAAACGATAGTCCCAGCCGTATCAAGCGGTGGCCATTGTTCCAGGATACAGAGTAGCAGGAGTAGCAGTGTTGCAGACATTGGGCCTTAGGGCTTCGGGCAGATGACCAGGAGTGGTTAACGCTCGTTAAACCCTTTAAACCCTTTTTAGTAGCAGGAAAAGCTGATTTCGAGAAAATGGAAAGTTATGTTCCAAACTCTGCTGCTTTGGTCGCGTTGCCTCCTGCTTTTTTTTTTTGTTTTTTTTTTTTGTTTTCCTGTTGTCAGTTTCCCCGTGATTTTGTTGTTGTTGTTAGGTTAGGTAGGTAGGTTAGTTTATGTTAGTGTTGTGGTGTTGCAGAAGGAAAATAATTTCCGTTTCCTTTCATTACGGGTTTTCTATAGTGCAGTGTGTATCTGTTGCTGGCGTTTTAACAAGTTGTTACAACATACACATTTCATTTGTTTTGGTTTCTCTAGACCTAATTTTAAAACATGGTAGGTTTATTATTTAAGCAAACGTCTTGTTATTCTGTTTCGCTGGTGTCGTGAGCTCGGGTGCACTGCTAATGAGAGATGGGTACGTGTCTGGGGTTAACATTCGTCTCCACTCCCTCACCATTTCCCAGTTTTTTCCTTAATTCCGCTGAATTTCTAAGCTAAAGTTGAATTTTAGTACCCAAAATAAAACTTGTAATAATCGCTTAAAAAATGACAAATAGCCTAATAGTCATATTTGGATTAATTTTTTTTATCCAGTCGGGTACGGGGCCTGAGGGAAACAGTGCTCCGAACTCTACCTCTCCGCAGTGATCCAGATCATGTACCCACAGGGGACTCATCGTCACTCGCGTGCTACATCGAAACTAGCCGGAAGTCTTAACTTAGAACAATCCGTACCTGTATTGAGCGTTATTAAATTTTACGCTTACGCGCTATTGTGATCACTGGAACCCGCACTAAACGTTTTTATTGAGAACTAGAGGAAGCTCGTGCTATGCACGGGGCCGGTCACATTTCCCGGGACACATTTCCCGGGACATTTTCCCGGGACATTTTTCCGGCACTCTTCCCGACGACTTGTCAGATTGATCGACCACTCATGCCTGGCTCCTGTTTGGCTGCAGGTAGAATGGGAGAGTGCATTTTCAATGCGGGCGCGAGGAGGGGAGAAGTGGTTTTCCTTTTAGTCTTCCTTTTAGCCGGCATCCGACACTATTATACAGATTGTCTCACGTTCGAAGTCATTATTTGTCCCAATACCTTGGCCAGAGCGAGATGAGAATCATTTTAGCGTCGAGGTGAAAACCCCGGCCCTTACCGGAAATTAGACTGAAACACCAAAGACTAAAAAGCTTCTCAAGATTGTTCTAGACAACGTAGTGGTACAAATAATGACAATAAAGACGTTCAGCGCAAATGCCAGTGATTATAATAGTGATTATTAAAAAAAAACACGGATTGTTCAACGATATGATTTCTGGCTGATACCTCCCAAGGCTGCGGACAGGTCACACACTCCTGCCGGCGCATCAGCACAGGTAGGGGTGGGTGGATTCAGCGGTCTGCCTGGTTTGTGGGGTCGAAGCCAATTTTGAGCACCTCCTGCTGTTCTGTATAAAGTACGCCAATCAACGCAGACTGTGTGCACGGACCAGAGTCGCGCATTCTTTGAGCGCACCGTTAAGACTTGGTGGGGTACGGCCCAAGGTGAGGCTGCATGCAGTGGCAAACTATTACGTTGCGACGGGGGTTTCGTCTGTAGCCAAGGGCCCTGGTGTCACTTACGCTTCATTGTGGCAGCTTGTTATCAGTTGATATTAGTGCAGCTGTGAGGTCTCCTTTGGTTTTGAGCTTTGACATTTGTTATTGTTATAATAATGATAATGATAATAATAATAGCAATTTCACCCTCTAATGGGTGTGGCAACGGAAGGGATTGCCCACTTACACCGTCCCAATGATCATCGTTTTAGTAGGTGCGTCTTAAAAATTTTGCAAGGTCAATTTCACGGATCGCTCGTTTAAAGAATGACACTGTTATCAAAGAGATGACAGTATTCGGTAAGCAATTCCAGCAGTCAACAACCCTATTAGCAAAGAAGAACTTCCTACAATCGGTCCTGGAAGATTGCTTTTGCAATTTCAGATGGTGCCCACGAGTATGGGTGGTTAGAGATAATGAGAAAAATGGTAGACAAATCGGAAGTTGGTCTTTAACAATTTGAAAGCGGGTGAGTGCAAGGTCATATCTGAGTTTGCGCAATTCGGGTGGCTCCAGTCCCGTTCTACGAAGCCTGTCACCAGCCGACAACGAACGCAGTGAAAGTACGCTGCACTGATTCCCGCAGGGTCGATGTCCTTCAATAGGTGCGGTGACCAAACGGGGCTGGCATACTCCAATAGTGGTGGTCTCACGTAGATTTTAAATGCCCACACTTTTCTAGCCGCGGCATGAATAAACCAATCAATCAATTAATTCTGGCTGGGTTCACCCCTTTCATTACGTATAGTCTATCCGTGCGGCGCGTGAGTGACGACGAGTTCTGTGATACACCTTGCGTGAAAAAAAACACGTTTTTTGCTACTATAGAGTGTATCTTCTGCTGTGAACGAATCCTTTTTGTTCCAATGAAAACTATTGCGTCTTTGTTTTTCTACTTTTTTGTGATTAATGCATACTTCCCTTTCATCGATACATTCCCTTTTCTGGCCGCCACTACAACCGTTTTTATTTTTTTTAGGTCACTACGAATCAGAAGTTCATAAATTAATCTTTTGTACATTTTTTTTTCAGGGAAAGCGGGATGACGTTGTTCGTAGGCAATCGTGGAACAACATTACTACTTTTGCTGGCTAGTGTCTTCGGAATTTATTACTGGGTCGCTACAGTTGTCTACGGAGTTGATCTACGACCACGTGCAGTCTACTCCCATACATTAGACTCACCAGAGCTTGACCACGTTGGGGTTTCTAGACGTGTTGTGGTCCGACAACTCCAGGTAGTCCAAAAGCAACTGGCCAATGCTATTTTGAATAAACAGCCTCCGACAGAAAGGGTACTCAAGCAAATTCATGAACTTATTCGCCGATTGGAACCACAGTAAGTTGCAGTGGGATGGTTTCTATATTGTGGCTACACTGCTACAATAACGTCACTGTCTTTAAATCATTGCCCTTACCAGTACCAATGCTTTAATTTTCACTAGATCATTGCATCATAATAACTCTTTATCAAGCTTTTAGACTCGCGCTATGCAGAAAATGACTTGCTGTTATGAAAGTGTTCAAGTCGTAAGTGCTCTCTACAGTACTGGCCGGGTCTTGAATGAAAAATAGCCTTACGAGACTGGGTTGGAAATATGGCCGCCGAAAGTTCCGCTGATGCGATTGATTTGTCTAGTTGCCGCATTTTGGCAACCGAGGGCGACACCCTCACTACAAATTGCCAATGGCGTGTCGCTTTTTTTTTTGGCAAACGCAGCGAAATAGCTTAACTGTGGCTGAGTGATATTTTTAAAAACTGTGTAAAAATACTTTTATAGATAATACAAATTTGTCACCAAAATCGTACAAATTTAAATTATTATTTCGAAAACCGTCACTATAGCTGCCAATTATGCAGATGTCGCGTCTCTCCGTACAAAGATGCTGCCTCGAAAAACAGACCTGGCCGAAATGAACCAGACGTGGCGGCCATTTTGTCTACCCCCCTTAATATCGTCGTAGAGCGGACCAGTTAGCTTACTGGTCATGGTCGTGACCTCTCGCTCTAGTCATAGGTGCATGCAAGGTGCACTCTGGCCATTGAGTACTGCATCTGTTACTAAAACAACTAGACCTACTCGTCCAAAGGGCGTCGTTGTACATATTCTCGCAACCATTTACGATTACAACCTTAAAAAAATATTTAAAAATGGCAAATTAGGTTCCCCCCCCCCCCCCAAAAAAAAATCCTCATGCTCGGTTGTCAATTTAGCCTGTAATAATACGTATAATCAGCAGCTGGGATATTACACAAATAAGAGCACCAGGATATTTTTTTTTTTATTTAGCCTACTTCAAGTATCGCAGGGTCCCAAGTGGCTGATGAAAGGTTGTGTGAATAATTTTGAGGCCCACATGCCATTTCTTTGTGTTCAATACCAAGATTTCTAAAAGGAAGGCTATTCGTTTTCCAGCGTACCCCAAGCGTTCCTTGGCCTCTGACAACACTTCTTAACAATAGGGAGCTGTTTATTTGCGTGCATATCTACCATAATAGGTCTTATTACTAACGTGTCGAATGCTGTGGCGTAGCTACGTTATGTGGGGCCGGTGGTAGATTAGCCCTTGGGGGCCCCCTACTTAATGAAAATTTCTAAGTCGTATTTTTTTCTATTTTTTATTTTATTTTTGTTATAGTTAAAATAGGGACTACGTTTTCGTACTCCAGTCAAGCGGTCCCTATTTTCACTTTTTTGAAAAAAGTTGGGAATTAACAGAAATGATTTCGAGGAGGCTCGAAATTATTTTTTTTTAATACAGTTTATATCAAATTAAATAAAACTATAGTATACTACAAAACATCCTTTTTTAAAAATCTAAATATTTATTTTCTTTCGGGGGCCCCCTGATGCTGGGGGCCGGTGGCATTCTGCAACCCTTGCCACCCTGTAGGTACGCCACTGGTCGAATGAATTGGGCTGCGATAAGCGCGGCCTTTTTAGGCTATTCCCGGCGTCGGTACAGCCATAGATTAGAAAGTTAACTAGATGTACCGTCTCACTTCTTCCCATCCTACGCGGAGCTCTGGCGGTAGTTGCGGCTACTAA
>JAHWFP010105324.1:0-11224 GCA_023313725.1 Lithobius niger | reverse complement strand
CTAATAGGATTAACCTTGGCGGCCTTTCCCTGGTTGAATGATATCACTACTACTACTACTACTACTACTACTACTACTAATAATAATAATAATAATAATAATAATAATAATAATAATAATATACTTTGTACGTTAAATGAAAACTTGAAGATTGCTATAAGCTAGTAGCAATCTTCTGTTTTCATTTAACTTTCGAATTATTAGTAGGTGCGATCAATTTGGCTAATAGGATTAACCTTTGCGGCCTTTCCCTGGTTGAATGATGTCACTACTTTCAAATACCGACCCCTTTTGGAAACTTAGCGGCTCCTCTTATACCAGTTTTAGTTTTGGGTGGATACCATACTACCTTCTGTTTTAGGTAGATTTCACGGGAACCAAATACCCTGCTGGTTAAGTGTGTACCATGCAAATATTCGAGTACTCTTAGATGTGTTATCGTTGGGGGTGGAGGGGGACAATACTAATGGAATGCTTTTGAAAATTGCCATAATATTTTTGGATTATTGGCACACCACAAACCAGCAAAAGACTATTCCATTGCAAGTGACTACTCATATTTGCTGAATTCATACAGGACCGAAATACCTAACCTATCAGGCAAACAACCGCATGTGCTTATACCACGAGCCAAGGCTGTTTGCCGTGACGTCACCATGAGTTAGCCAATGACGAACGAGAATAGCGGATGTTTCGCCGTCTGAATGGACTAGCCCAGTCACCTGACACGTACGTCACGGCAAATAGCCGTGGCGCGTAGTTTAGACGTATGCTGTGAGGCAAGGATGACACTAGCATCACTTTACTGGGGAGACGCAAGTGGGGCGGCAATTTTAGCGTCGGGGGGCGGGGGGGGGGGGGGAAAACGAAAAATTTCAATTTTTGGCCCCCCCCCCCCCCCCAACAAAAAATAAAAGCAAAAATAATACTCTTGCAATCCTCTTTCTCACACCCAACGTTCTTAACTGTTTCCTACCCCATTTTTTTTATATTTTAAAACCCAGCTGAAAAAAAAAATGGTTTTTACAACTCTCACCTTAACAACTAGTGATGTGGCTCTACTGATGTGCCCTCTTGTCGCTGTGAAAGAAACTAACGTAGTTTTCTTAATAAGTAGCTGGCATTTTCTTCGTTTATATGTTTAATTTAATCTGACGGTGGGAGAGGGGCGGCCAATAATTAAGGGGGGCGAGCGTCCCCTTGCCCCCCCCCCCCCCCCACACACACACCTAGCGTTGTCCCTGCTGTGCGGAGGGAGATTGGCATTTCTAGTGGAATGCGAAGAAATGCGTTTGTTAGCAAGTGTGCGCACAAATTGGACTGAAGTAACTTAATTCGCTGAAACATGGACATACACTGTTGCGAGTTTAATTCCGAATTTCAACGTTGGAATTGTACCACCGCAGCAAGATTACGCTGATGACGTCATTTGTGTAATCTCCCGAAGTCCACATGACGTCAAATTGTAACGCGCCATTGTTACTCCAAAATTAATACTCATTGTTAGTTAAATAATCCTATTTGATCCATTGATGTAACAATACATAGCTATGATTTGTCTGTACATAATGTTTGACATCAATTGTAACGGCTCGAGCTCACTTGGTCTTCCGCCGGGTGCTCCCAACAATTAGGTATGAACCTAAAATTCCATCCGCCACCAACTCTCCAACTCCCCGCATCCAAAGGTAATTTCGGCCCTATAATTAGAATTTTTACCAATCTCTCCAATCCCGAACTTAAATCCAAACCAGACCAACCCTGTTGCTAGTTCAGTACTGCAACCCCGTAGCTACTTAGTTTAGCTGTCAACGTATGAAATAGCCCGAAAACTAACTAATTCAAATTTTCCCAAGTAAGCCTAATGCCGTTGACATTCCATTTTAGGCCCTAAGCCAAGGTTAGCGTCGCCCAAGAACTTCAGGCGAGCCTGAGCACACGATCGTTCATATTTAACATTAAACTAACACCAAAACTGAACCACGACTACCAGCCTTGTTCCATCTGTTAAGGTTAATTTGGAATTCCCGCAACCCCTTGACAAGCACCACGGCACATTTTCAAACAAGTCCCTTAACTGTGGGGTTGGCATTGGGGCAGCTCTCACACGTACTAAAAACCCCTACAGTTAATTTGGTGCATCGGCCGGGAATCGAACCGTGGCGTGCCCGTGTTGCAAACGGTGCATTTAACACCAGCCGTGCATGGCACGAGCTTCCTCTAGTGTATACTAATTTGAAATATTTATTTTCTTTTGTGATGTGACGTGAAATAAATTGTCGTAATTTTTCTTCAATGATTTTTTTTTTCCTTTCAGGTGAGTGCCTTTCTTTACCTTTGTCGTTAACAAGAAGCCGTGTGTGCCCCCTCAAATTAAAAAAAGGAGTTAAGTGTACCCTGAAAAAAGTAAGTAGCACGCATTTGATGTTTAAGCATTCATATCAACTTAATGCCTGACAATGCCAGTTTGGAGTTCTTCATAATGAGGATGAATGATATCTTTTTGTTTAAGGCCTTCGTTCTATAATTCTTCAATGCAGTATAGGGGGTTTAATTTTTCTTATTCACCACGACAAAAATGATTTTCCAGAACGTATCCATTTTTTTCCTCACAGTGCTGAAGCAGTTCGCCAAAAGGCAGTTTCTTTTCTCTACAATTTAGTACCAATTTGCAGTGGCGCGTCTCTTTTCCTCGCATCGTCCAGTGCTAAATGCATTTATGCAGCAACAAGAGAGGTGCTAATTCTGCTGCAGAATACAAGATGGCGGCTTCCTCCAATGGAAATTTTGATCATCGACTGTGAACACGACCGTGTCTCATAGTTATGGTGGATTTAATTGAAACCACAATTCTACAGGTATAGGTGAAGTAATTCAAACACGGTCATAAAATTCTATTTATTATTTCACGATAACCTTTTTTCAGCATGTTGAACGATTACGCAACTGTACGCAACTATAAAAAATTGCTGCATTCTAAACCTTCGCAATCAGCACTCCTAGCCAACGCCGCGGTAACGCCAGCTAACTTTCTGTTCTCGTCTGAATGAGATTCGCAAGAGGCCAATCCTGCCATCTATTTATTTACTTAATTATTTTATTTATAAAATTGTTGGTAACGCCTATATATGAAGAGTATAACAGCAAATTCATATTAAAACAGCAGGTTTAAAAACAGAAAAAACATGACGGCGCATTGTATCGGCAGCCGTTACTGGCGTTTGAGCTGCCACCATCCTGTGCTGACGTGCCGGATGTTTGTGGGTAGACACGGCCATGGTTTTTCGATCAGCATCCTATGGGTAAAGGACGCTGATCGAAAAACCATGACCCTGGCGGACGCCATATCGATTAAAGACAATGGCCATCGGCCCCAGCTCGGCGCCGGCATGGAGTGGTGGACTGTTCCTGGGCCTGTTGCGGGTATTCCTGGTCCAGACTCTATTATTATAAGCCTATGTGTCTATGTATGCCATGACGTGCATTGTAGTCATGGTGTCATGCTTACCATTTGTTGTAATTTGGTTTATTATTCATTCCATTCCAATTCCTCCTTACGAAAACACCTGCTAGTGAATTTCCTGTCATTTTATTTGCCTTTTATCCTCCCGCAATTTAGATCCACACACGAAAATTATATCCAACGTTATGCAAGTCTTTCTGTCTAATTATTTATCATCAATATTTTCTGCTTTTCCCCATATGTTAGCGACCCGCAAAATAGCTGTAAAACCGCAAGGGTTTTTTCGCGTATAAGTCGGGCGATTGTTATACTGCAACTTCCACCGCAACAAACCCAAATGGAACCAAATAACTAATGTCATAATTTTACCAGCTAAGCTTTAACATCTGCCGTCAACTATACCACTGAACTTTCGTCAATACAGCTTATGGTACCCACCTTTCTCGTCTCTGCTCGCGTCTGAACGGGATTCGTGTCGAGAACACGTTCCATAATTCGTCGTCACTCCATGTAGCGTACGACGAAGACAACGCTTGTGTTACGGGCAGGTTGCCACAAATGGGAAAACGCTGTAGATCTTAAAAAACTAATGCAAACGTCAATTTATAAAATCGAACAGCTATTAGAAACTTAGTTAAAACTCTTGCCTGTGCTAGGATAAAGTTTGCAAACAGTATGACAGTTTAACTGTAGCTGTGCATGTTTTACCCTACTCGTCGGGCTTAAGTTTCTCCATCATTTTTGAGTTACTACGGCTGAATTTGCTCACCATGTTCAATATTTATGGTGGCTGCCAACCCATAATCTCAAAGCGGACGTATGCCACATAGCTGCGCCTTAAATCGTGATTCTGCTTGTCCGGTAAAGGCTGTTTTCATATATCGTCCTAAATCTCAGGGTTGGTAGCGGCCATTTGTTTTTTGTTTTGTTTTTTGCAGCCTGATTGGCAGCTCTCAGTAACTGTGCTAATCTGACAGGAGTCTGTTTATATTCGTCGTTTAAAGGGATATACCTCCCAGCACCATTTTTGTCAATCCACCACATCAAGTACTCTATACGGACCCAAAGGTCTATTAGTCTTCTGTACAGCCGTACCGGCTGAGAAGACTATTGCAACGACTTTGTCCGTCCGTCGCTTTTTTCAATTTCGCAACGGTACCAGATATTGACGACCATTTTGTTTACAACGTTAGATTCAGTGTGGAAGTTAGTTAAATAACATGGCAAATTAAAACATCGTTACTTCCTTATAGCTGATAGAATTTCTCGACGTAACTAAATTGAATAATAACATTTGATCGTCGAATTAAAATCCTAAGGTAAAACTCAATAAAAGCAAATGGATTTTAGCTTCGTTTAAAATAAGTCTCGTCGCATTGTTTCATGAAAAATAGGCCTACCGTCGAACCAAATTCTCCATTAAGCCTATCTACTGCTTACGAAATTAAAACAGCATTTTTAAAATTCGGCCTAAAAATTCAAATTAGTCCTAAAATCATGTTACCATGGCAACGTCAAGTTGCTACGAGTCGCTGTTGGCTTCATCAACAGCGTCTCTCTCGTCACTTCCTTACTACCACTGATCTATATAGGCTACATTGCGCGTTAAGTTATAACACTGTAACTGTGTGCCTGTAGGCGCACCGTGTTGCAAAAATGAATAGGCTTACTATGCAATCCATATCGCCGTTAGCTGCTACTTACGAAAATAAAACTGCTGGTTAAAATTAGGCCTAAGAGCTGACAATTACGGCTAAAATGTAAAATAGGCCTAAAAGCTAACATATTTTTAACCGACAATTGTGATAGCTACTGCTTTTAGATTAGTATGATACAGATAGCTGTTGTAGTGCATGATAGAGGTGTGCGTCTCAACATTGGAAGTGAAGGAACTGTACAGAAGACCGGTGCGACTAAACAGTCGCTGTAGCCGCTTGTTTACTTATCGTTAGTCTTTCCCTTGGTAAAAAACCGTTTTAGAACGTGGCGTCTAGGAGATTTTCTGTTGAATATTGTTAACTATATTTAAGAACGTTCCGGTGCTGTATGATGCTTTGTGCGCCTACAATTACCTTGAAGTTTTATCTGTGTGTGCGCAGTACTAATTTTAATCGTTTGCTAATAATTACTATGAGATCAAAAATCTAAAAGATTAATGCAGTAAAAATAAAAATTAATTATTCCAATAAGATCGCCGAAGCATAATTATAAGACACTAGTTTAGAAAATTATAAATTGTGATTTTAAAATACGAGAATCATTCCGGTTTGTGACGAAACAAACAATTAATGCGTTCACGCTGACTTGTCTATTAGACGCAGCGCCAACTGAGACAGTAGCTCCGTTCTCCGCTGCGAGGAACAAAACTACTGTCTCAGTTGACCTTGGCTGTGGTAAAATCGTGGATACGATCGGCGCGTGGCAGTGATACGGCAGGCGGAAGGTTATAAGGCAGGCCTTTTACGCTACTGACGTCTGAGTGACGTAGACATTTAGCAAAGATCTGCAGCTGCTTTAATGCCGAAAGCGAAAGAAACGCCCGGTATTTCAGCCATTTCGATTGCAATTATTTCCCACTTACTCAGTTCCTTACCCAGTTCATGGACAGTAAATTCCCAAGCGTGACCTTCACGCTGTTGGAGGGTATACTACGTAGACGCCTGTCGTTACTCGGGAATAGGAATGTTCATCAATCCAGGCGCCGGTAAAGCCGTACAGCAATATCCTCGCTTCGTGACGGGGGAAGCGTATTCTTATCGAAAACAACACTCAGCAAGCGTTATAAGGCGAGGATGCGGGAAGAAACGAGTATTGTTACTACGGTGGGTCGTTGAGGACAAGCACCAATTTTTTCTACAGCCTAAACTTTCATGAAACTTCCAAACCACCGAGACATAGGACTGCCCCGTTTTGAGCAAACGACCAATTGTTGCCGGTTAACGACCTATTTTCACGGATATGTGTTTTAAAATGGCAAGGTGTGACGTCAAGCTAACTTATTGACTTATTTTGATTTAAAAAAAAATTTATTTGTAAATTTTATCATTGAGAATCATAATGAATTCATTAAGGATTTTACGTACGACCGGTGTAAATTCCTGAACGGAAACTTCTGGTTTAGAAACTTCCTGACTAGGAAAATCAGAGTTAATGGCAAGACGCGTTCTTTTACCCAGTCCCAATTACCGACTTTTTTGTTTAAGGTACAACCGTATTTTTTTCTACAAAAATGTTTCAACTTTAGACACAAGATTTGCGAGATGTAATTTTCAGAGCTTCGTGTGGGTCGTGGAATATGTCGCAAATCTTGTTTACTTGTATTATTGCTGGGACCAATGGCCAATCTTAGTTTTGTGTGTCTAATCTTACGTACGTGGGCATTATCTATGCCTTGCAATTTTATTTCCGTTTCCTGCTCTTGAACCTTCTAGATAC
Source organism: Lithobius niger (assembly GCA_023313725.1). Taxonomy (NCBI): domain Eukaryota; kingdom Metazoa; phylum Arthropoda; class Chilopoda; order Lithobiomorpha; family Lithobiidae; genus Lithobius; species Lithobius niger. Next base: position 4,326 of record JAHWFP010105324.1, on the reverse strand, counting down.
TTCCATTTCCCATAATACCCTTGCTATTTCGCGGTGCCAGGGGTTACCAAAAGGTATATAAGCAAAGGGGCCAGCATGGAAAATCAGAAAGCCTTCGGGCCAGCCAACTGGTTGGTCCTCCTTTGACCTCTGCTTGGTCTCCTAGTTAGGGCGATTTTTGGCTGTTAGGCCTTCAGTAGGCCCAATTTTGGTTAGGCTCTTTTCCCCAACCTAAATCAAGCCTCTTAACCCTAACGTAACCCTGAAGTTCCCCAGTTTTGATTCAGTCTAGTAGCTTGCTCTCCCACTTTGTTATTTTTCGTTAACTTTAATAGTTTAAATACGATTACAGAGTACAACAAGCGGCTACAGCGACTACATAGTCACATCCGGTCTTCTGTACAGTTCTGCCACTACCAATAGTGAGGCACACTTCTCTATCACGCATTGCAACAGCTATCTCTATTATATAATCTAAAAACAGTAACCATCAGAATTGCCCGTTACAAATGTGTTAGCTTTTAAGCTTATTTTAGGCGTTTAGGCCTAATTTACAACTTCGTAAGTAGCAACTAACGGAGATTTGGATTCTATACAGTGAGCCTATTCATTTTTGCAACACGGTATGCCTCGATCCGGGCACACATCTACAGTGTTACAACGTAATGCGCAACGTAGCCTATATAGATCAGTGGTAGTAGGGAAGGGACAGGAGAGACGCTGTGAGAAAGCCACCAGCGACTTGTAGCAACTTGACGTTGCCATGGTAACGTGATTTTAGACCTAATTTTCATTTTTTAAGCCTAATTTTTTTAACGGCAGTTTAACTTTCGTAAGTAGCAGATAGGCCTAATGGAGAATTTGGTTCGACCGTAAGCCTATTCATTCACGCAACAACACGACAAGACTCTTTTAAACGAAGCTAAAATGTTTTTGTTTTTACGGCTGCGTTAACACAAATCTTTAGGATTTCAATTCGACGATGAAATGGTATTATTTAATTTAGTTACGTCGAAGAAATCTGTTAGCTATAAGGAGGTAACAATGTTTTAATTTGCCATGTTATTTAACTAACTTTTGATACTGAATCTAACGTTGTAAACAGTGGTCGTCTCTAACTGGTACCGTTGCGAAGTTGAAAAAAGCGGCGGACGGACGGACAAAGTCGTTGCAATAGTCTTCTCAACCAGTACGGCTGTAGAGAAGACAAAAATGCTCTATTCGCTTGAGTAGCAGGTTTTTAGGTGTACTTCAAAGTGTCAGTAGCGTATACCACACGCCATGGCTGTTTGCTGTGACGTGCATATCACGTGACTGGGCTAGTCCAATCAGACGGCCAACAGTCGTTGTTCTCGTTCGTCATTGGCTAACTCATGGTGACGTCACGGCAAACAGCCATTGCGCATGGTTTAGTTTTCGTACCTTAGGGACAAATGGTTGCCGAGTTAGATTCAGCTTGCGTCATACAACTCAGGATGATAAATGGTAAACTGTGCCCGCCATCTTGTTCTGGCTTCAGAAGAGTTTTTTTGTGTGTGTAGAAAAAAGTTGTTGTGTGTTCCAATAAGCCACCGTACGTTGCGATCACGGAGCTTTAAAAATGGCCGGCAAACAACACTAAGGAGAGCGAGGCGAGCGAATTTCGTGAAGGTGCAGTGTGTTAGCTAACATTTGCCGTATGCGGCTTGTAAAAATACCGCGAATTATTGTTCTGGCAGTTTGCGACAGCGCAATGTTTATTTGTCGGCATCTTTAAACTCCGCTATGGGCCGGCTTACGCTACGACTGCCAGCGCCATTTTGTCTGTGCTTCTGCGGTCCTCATCAAGCGGCGAACGCTATTTGCACTGGTAGCCCTTCTGTGACGTGACATTTGGACCATTGCGACTGTAAGAGTTACAGGAGGTGGAACACGGATTTCGTACGCAGATCACGACATCTATTGGATACTGGCTGCAGTTTTCAAATAATGGTTTTAATTATACGTAACTACATTCCAAATTTGTGTAGCTTTAATACTAATTTTAAGTAATTTTTTAAAGCTATCATTCAGCCACGGTTAATCTATTTCTCTGTGCTTGGAGTAAATAGCAACACGTTCGTGTATCCAAAAGTGTTTTTAAGGAAAATCGTAGCAGTATCTCATTTGGCATTGTAGCTCGCCTGCTCGCCCTTTGCGGCGTTTCCGGTAGCCATAATGTACAGTCTAGTCACGTATGCTATTTTTCACTCAGAACCCGGCCTGCCAGGACACAGGTCACAAGTCATGACGTTTGCCATTATAGCATACGAAGACGTGCACTATACTATACCCCATCCTGTCCGAGAGTGAATCTGAACTGACCGCGGCGATCGGTGTATCGATTCTCCGCTGCAAATCCCATTGTCGCCAGCTGAACCATCGGAAGTAGGGCCGAGTTTTCCCATTTCCGGCAGTGGCGCAGCTGGGATCTGGGAGACTTAACGCAATCGCCCTTTCCCTCCAAAACAAAATTTTGAGTGCGCCATTCATCTGCGGTCGCTGTGCTGAAAACACTTTTTTTTCCTTATTCATTTAATCTTCAACTGTCCTCGTGGCTGTTTAACGGCCGTTGCACGAGGGTTTCCCCCGGGTACTCCGGTTTCCTCCCTCATGCCGCAAAAACACAACTGACATGATGGCGCTACCTTCCACTTAACATTTGCCGCTTGGGACTAGCAAACAATAATAAATAGCCGTGCAATTTTTTTCACAACGATGAGGCAGTGTTGCCACATGAGAACAAAAATATCCACAACTTCTACACAAAAAATCTGTAGATATCTAAAAATGAAAATTTCGCCCTCCTCTTACAATTTAACTTCTTTTGTAATGCATAGTTAAAAATTAAAAAAAAAATCGTCACTGATCTTTATGGCGCGTTTACGCAACGACTCGCCTTTTCATTCTTGCAGCTAGAAGCAAAAAAATCATCTGAAATTCCGACATGGCAGCGATTTTAGCTCTGCCGTCTCGCAACGAAAACAGTCAATAATGTGAGCCCAGACGTGAGTGGGAAATTATTTCCCTCAGGAGGAATTCTTTGTCTTATTGTCACGGATTATGAGACTGCAAGCATTCGCTGAAACGATGTCGGATTTAGCTAAACAAGGTAGCCGTGTCACCATGGCAACGAGACCTTTCCATCGCGATAAAATTCTAGCTGCGAGAATGCAAAGGTGATTCGTTGCGTAAATGCGCCCTTACAGTACGGCGCCGGCAGCGGCTCGCGCCTCCCCTGCAGGTTGGGAAACCTGGTTATCACCGGTTGGGAAACGTGGTTTTATTCTATTCTAAACCGCTAACTTGGAACTGTGGGGCAAGGTGGCCTGGTGGTTAGCATGATCGTCTCATGTACCAGAGGTCCCGGGTTCGAATCCGGCCTCAGCCACCCCCTGGTATCTTCGGGAAGAGAAAGGCCCTGTGATGTCTCGTGCTCGTGTCGATTGTGGCATGTAAAAGAACCTAGAAATTTCCGATGGGATTTACCTAGCAAAATTGTCCCTCTCTCCTTCTGGCACTAACGGCTACGGCTAGGTGCGCGTGCGCGGCTAAAGCTAACTGGGAACTGGCAAGAACAAGATGCACAAAACAAAAAAACTACAACATCAGTGTTATCAGAAGGATATTAAAAAAAAACCAGAAGTCTGGAAAAAAAACCACCAAGTTTCAGTCAATCAAAGTTGTGATATCAGAGTAAAAATGGCTGCCACCCTGTTTTTTTTTTTACATAGGTGTACCATGCCGAAGCGACGTACTGGCCAAAAAAAGTGAGATCATCCCAGCCGAAGAGAAGTTTTGTCCAAGCTAATCCCACCGACTGTTACTTCAAACGTTACAAGAAAAATTTGACCATTCGTATATAACAATGGTGAGGGGTTTCATTTAACTGTGATCGAATCGTCGGTGGGATTAACTTGCCGGTTGTTCGTTGGCGGGGGCATTATCACTTCTTTCTAAGAGGAACACTTTTCGGTCAATACGTCGGTTAGGCTTGTACACCATTTAGAAAACTTGGTAGTCGCCATTTTTTATTCTGATATCACTACTTCGATTGGCTGAAACTTGCCGTGTTTTTTCACCCTTGCGAGTTCTGTTCCTTCTTTGTGCATCTGCCTCCTTCAAGCCTTCTTCGTTCGGTGAGTTTGCGTTGAGCATGCTTCTCGCTACGACGCCTGCACTTGTGAAGAGGCCACTTCCGTTTCTCCTCAACAGACCATGAGGTCGTTGACGTGTTGTGTACACCTTGCTGAAACTTAAAGCCATCTTCTCAAACCGAAAGTCACGTTACTCGATGAGGAACCTATCATATTTTCTCCTTCGTCCCCC
>JAHWFP010105321.1:13815-24470 GCA_023313725.1 Lithobius niger | reverse complement strand
CTGCTCGCGGTAGCAATCTTCCAGGTTTTGTTAACGTCCAAAGTATTATTCTGGGCGATTAACTTGGCTGATAGGATTAACCTAGGCAGCCTTTCCCTGGTTGAATGATATCGCTACCTTCAAAGGCCGATCTTTTTTGGAAACTTGGCGGCTTTTTATACTAGTTTTTGGTTTTGGTGGATATCACATCCTTTATAGGACAGCAAACCTACAAAAAGTTACACCGTCTTATCTTCGTTTCTACTTTTTTTTCTGAAAGAATTTTATGTTTTTCAGTTTTCACATTGATAATTTTCAAATTTACCATTGCTAATTAGCCTTTACAGGAGCCTTTAGATGAACACCTTTTAGTTTATTGTATGACCATGCTTCACATGCTTAATTTTCATCAATTTCATTTTTGCACACATTGGATAACAAACGCTGATTTCGTTCGCTTCGCTCACTCATTCAGCGCATACCAGTAAGTTGTTTTGTTTAGTGATGGGAACGCAGAAAGGCAGTCACTAACCAATGAAACTTCAAAATTTGTACGGTAGCAATGAAAACGGGCGAGCGTGCTAATTCTTATGCCAGAGAAATGTTGAAACTGGCACACTGTTGTTCTGATTAACCCTTTGGCAGTGTGCGGTACGGATTATTTCACGGTGATTAACTTGCAGCAGGGGCTGACTTTTTGAAACAAAGATATGCGACTCTTCAGGTGGTGTGCTTAAATCTTGGAGGAAAAGCCCCGTTAACAGTGTCCCGTTGAACAAACATGGGAGGATTTTGGCTAGGGAGGCGTGGAGCACAAGAGGGGGGACAAGAGGGAGGAAAAGGGGTAAAAAGGGCGAAGAGAAGAGACGGAGAAAAGAAAGGGAGGAGAAAAGAGGAGGGCAACGGGGCTCGACCCCAACAAAACAAACGCCATTGCGACAACAAACGGGCGCCGGGACAAATTTCTTTTTATTGCTGTATTGAGTCACAAGTTGTGCTTTTGTAACTAATGTTGTTGTACGTTATCTTTACGTTTACGTATAAAACGGATAAGAGACTGGACCTCATACTTATGGTGCATTGGGAAGTGAAAGGCTTTCAACTCTGGTACTTCTAACTCCTATCGAGGGTTCATGGTGGCTCAACGGGTAGCACAATCGTCTCATAAGCCAAAGGCCCTTGGTTAAATCATGACCTCGAATAAGTCCTGTGCACTGGTGAAGAGAAGGGCGCCGGAAATTCACTCGTGTTCATGTGGATTGTAGCAAGCAAATGATCGTAGGTATTTCCTAGCAAAATTGTCCCTTTCCGTCCCGAGATCACCTTAGCAGTTGAAGAAAACGTGAATTCGACTATATCCCTCTTTTTGACTCTCTCGTTTCAAGCTGCAGCCATACGTCAGCATCGCCCATTGCTGGTGTGAGCTTCGATTGAGTGCGCGTCTGGAGCCGATGGCTTTGATCACTCGGGTCCAGGGAAACTCTTAACAAACCAATCATTTAGTTTCTTTTAGCCCTAATACTTGCAGATGGCGTCGGGGAGGCTTGACAGGGCGAAAGCAGTGACACGTCGACTGAATAATTCAGAACCGTGGGACATCGACCTGAATCCTCATGGAGACAAAAGTCACATGTACAAACCTCATTTGGAGGACATGTTGCACATGGAACATAGCGACCAGTAAGTACACATCTTAATAAAGGGACTCAACTTTAACATAACAAAGGGTGAAAACAACTGAAGTAAAAACCTGTGAGACCGGAAAAATAGTTTTAATATCGCACTACCCATTTATAATAATAATAATAACAATTTGTCACGATAGCAACAGGTCTGGCAACGACCCTAAGATTTCTAACAGCCAGCCTCAATTAAAAAACAGTAGACAATCATATATAACTAAAGAGATTGGCCGGCAAGGGACGGTGAGGGGATTAGGTATTGGGTAACGAATGCCTTACCACCAAGGTTAGATCTGCCAGAGACTCAAGGCCCCCGATGGCATCGCCAAACGTGTATCGTAACCCACCTTCCATTTGTTAGTGTCCTTTACGTTGACTTCTCTGTTATCTCTGAATCCTACAACTTAAAGCTAAAGCTACGCGAATTTCGTCGATATCTCGCCTAAGGTATGACAACACCAACATAATGACGAACACCAATTATAACAATTTGTGACAATCTAACCGTTAGGTTCATAGCATACAGAACGAAGCCACGGTTATTCAAGTTCATCCAACCAGGCTTCCAGGTGGCCATGGCACGATTGTCCTGCTATTGAAGAAATTATGCCTCTCAGTGTCGTAATGAATGGGGGACGTTTCATTTTGGCTGTGTTCTCTGGTGGCTTGATGAGTTGTACCTTATGATGAAGAGCCTGAGGCTGTCGAATCTATACGCGGATCCAGGTTTTTGTTGACCTTGCATGTACTTCCTGGGGGTTGAAGATAGCCGTCTGACTAGGCCTGTGAACTCACAACTGCAGGAAATCTGCAGTAAAATTTTACTTGCACTTGAATGTGCTGGCAAATCCTCTCGTCACCTTCATTTCTCATCGAGGTCGACGCGCTTGAGGCTGATAATCGGTCTTTAAGTTCGTTCGGGGTTTGGGCATACTTAACTACACCGAATCCATGACATTTTTTCCCTTAGCACGGTGTGTCGCCATACTATGTGTCCGTTTATTCCATAGTGTGTGGTCCATGCTAAGTTTCCATGCCTAGATGCGTGATGATGCTTCGCTCGAGGTTTGGTAAATGGTAAGGCAGTCATTGCGACAGCCAATACACACGCAGCAATTGAAAATCCGATTGGGCGAGCATGCTCATTCATATCAAGGTAGCCGTGAAAAAAGGGCAGCAGCATCTTCATTATTTTCAAGGTAGCAAGGAGAGCGCGTTCATTCATTGCACGGTAGCAGTGAAAAGGGTGGCCGGCCGGCAATATGGAGGGTCGTGTCGATTATTTAACAGTAACAATCAGAAATGAACGAAATATCACGAGATGCATTGTTGACTGAAAAAGCGAGGCAATCAAACTGTGGGACCCGACAAAAACCAACGGTAATACACAACAGACGTGGCAGTGTGACATTATGGTTTCCGTTTATAGCCTTGTTTATGTTACGCTTGGATCAGCTGGTTGTAATGATAAACTCATTTATCCAGCATGATCGCCAGCAGTAGAAAATCATAACACGAGGCCAAGCAATAACTTAAGAATGCCTCTGTAATATGTTGGAATTTCCTCCCTGGATGCTCCTGTGGCCTGAAAATTGCCCCTCTCGTCCATTAAAATGACTTAAAACTGTATCAAAAATCGATGAATTACTTCCAAATTTCTAAAAATGTCGGCTCGGGCAACTTCCCAGACCCCACCCCGCCAAGCGCCTTTCCATTATTTTTGCTAAGCATGCACGCCCTGGATCATTCTCACCTATGCCATTCCATGGCGGCGTGTTATTGGCGTTATAATTAGGGCCGAGGAATTCCATCATGTTCACCCCTCCTAAAATGTTCATTTTTACATCCCTTAAATAAAACCTTTACTTCTCCCCCGCCCCTCCACCCCCACCATCCATTCCCCGCAGGACAAATTGTGAAAACAACGTCAGATGTCCAGAGGTGTCCAGAGAAGCAAAGGGTGAAGGAAGAAGCCAAAGCTCATTCTTAATTCTTATTTTTTCATTTCTTTTTTATTCTTATGTCCTGTTGGTCGCTACATTGTTATTTATTAGATTTATTAGGAAAATGTTCAGGTCTAGGAAAAACATTATTGGGGGAAAAAAAACTTGTATTAAGTATCTTGTGTCGTATTAATCCTTCTTCATTTTAATTTGGTTGGGCACTTCGGCACTATTATTATTATGTTTATCACAACGATGATCAGCATATCTTTATTATAATATCGGAGGCCGGCTAAAAGCAAAAGGAAAGCCTAAAGGAAAACCACTTCTCCCCTCCTCGCTCTTGCATTGAAAATGCACTCTCCCACTCTACCTGCAGCCAAAAAGGAGCCAGGCATGAGTGGTCGATCACTCTGACAAGTCGTTGGGAAGAGTGCCGGGAAAATGTCCCAGGAAATGTGTTCCGGGAAATGTGACCAGCCCCATGCATAGCACGGGCTTCCTCTAGTATGTTTCATATTTTTGTTCATGGCAAGTATATGATAGTATCTGGTTTCTTTGTTTGCTGCTTTTAATTTTTTTCTCTTTTTTGTTGTTGTTGTTGTCAGTTGTTGGTAAAAACGTCTATCATTTCGTAGTGAAGACGTCTTAAAGTGGTACTATCACCGATTGAAAGTTCTCGCAACATCTTGCGCTGTTTTGTATTGTCCAGAACTTGGCTTGAATCTTGCACAACGCCATTTCTTTTAACGAAACAAACACACCACGACCTCCATCATTATTGAATAAAAATCCTGTACTTCTTCTTGCATCGGGGAACATGCTGTCAAGATTAACAATATCACTGTCGCTAGATGGCGCTACGTTATTTTCGTACTGTTTTCAATAGGTGATAGTGCCTCTTTAAGTGGTGACTTTTCCTTCAACTGAAGTAATTCCAGAAACTCAAAAACAACTGAAAATAGGTTCGTCCTCACTATGGTGAGAACGAAGTGGAAAATACTATCATCAATATTTTCGTTGTTGAGAAAGCCATCTCTACAAAAGTTACGGTGTTCTAACCCAAAGAAGAACGATAATTTTGGTAGGACAAGAACAACCATTAGACCGTTTTTCATGTTACAAACTTACTTCCGGGTCAGGCCAAGGATTAAACGAAGGAGGCAGCCATGTTGCGGGAAGGAGACAGCAATCTACAGTAAGGAGTCGGTCATGCTGGTATTAGTGACGTCATATTACACCAGGAAAAGTGAAACCAGGATGTCAGCCAATCAGAGAACTGCAAGCAACCGCATCTATAAAATGAGACTGTTGGCTAGCTCGATAAACGGAAATTCATTAAAAAAAACCTAACATGCGTTTATTATAGTATGCTTTTTTACAAAAGTAAATGCTTTTTTTCGTCCGCTAACAACATAAACAGAGAGATTTTATTTTTTAAACTTCCTTTTGTGCAAATACTCTAGTCACGTGCTTCCTTGCAGCGCACTGATTGGCTGTTGGGGCTACTTTGGCGGAATTGGTGAATATGACGTCACACCACGGTCCCAATCAGAACATTTTCACAAACACAATACTACCGGAAGTCGGGGAATGAACCACCCTAACCCTATGTTCTAACCCTATTTAAACGATATGCGATGGCTTTGCATCCTGACAGCATAATGAGTTAGCCAATGACGAAAGCGAGCAGCGGCAGTTTGGCAGTCTGATTGGGTGAGTCCAGTCACGTGAGACACGCGTCACCGCATCCAGAGATGGTGTGAATAGACAGGGGAAGAATCTTAACGCAGTACGCAAACGAAAGGAATTTAGTGTTCTGTTAAGTGAGTTCTAACAGGCAAAGATTAATAGACTAATATAGTAATGGTGGTTTTCAGGGAGGATTACTCGTATTCCAGCCCTTACCCAGATGGCTCTGCTGGATGGTCACTGTGCATTCGGCAAGCATGTTGGCGCTTGAAGCAGAAGAGGAAGTTTATTGTTGCTATCATATGTCTTGCAGCTTTTTTCCCCGCTGTCATAGCGTTGAAAACTAAGGTAGGTAATAACCTTCAGCTTTTAATAGTGAACACTTTCCGAAACAAACTTCTTCAGGACTTTTCCATCTTCCGCGAGAGATAGCGCGTCAATTGGGCAATAAGTCTGTCCTCCTGTCCGGGGCTTTTTAATTTTCGGAGGAGGTACAGGTCTATGATAAGATCTACATTTAGGGTTTCTTAAAACATTCTTTAATGTGTGGCGCAGTCGCAACTCGGACCACTGCACTGTGGCTGAGGTTGGTGCTAATGTCCTTGTTGTCGACGTGCCATTAAGCCCTCAATCCCTCCCCTCCACCTTTTCAGGACTCCTGCTTAGTTTCTTTTCCCTTTGAAGTGATATCAAACTAGAGGTCGACCGTATTTCGTTTCGGTGTCGGACCGAAAGTGAACATTTGTCGGTTTCGGCCAAACTAAAAAAAAAAACAAACTGTTACGGTGAAACCGCATCCGCTTAGAGAGTTAGCTAAGTTTGAAGCTGCGTTCCTCGCTTCACCTGGTACAGTGAGGAATACAGCTTCAATCTGCCGAATTTTTTTGCAAAGACGGCCGGCTTGTCATAAAAATTGAGCCAAGATTTTGCTAGATTCGGCTAGTCAGATATTTTTCTGGCCGAGATTCGGCTCTGCGGTTTTTCGGCCGAGATTCGCCTAAGCTTAGGCTGGAAAAAAAAACCTTCTACGTTGTTACTTGTGTGATAGAACTATATAATAGCTTATTACTGCATCATAGCGTGATAAGGGCTTGGGTTGGGCTGGTAACCGAAACCGAAACCGAATTTTCGGTTTTTACTGAAAACCGAACCCGAAACCGATTAGGATTTTGTGTCGGTTTTCCGTACGGTGTTCAAAAAAATCAAAAATTGATCGGTTGATCAATTGATTGGTTTTTCTAATTTTTTTTAATGATGTACGTATAATTTTGTACGTATAAATGACAGTCATAAAAAAAGAAAATGGTAGGGGAAAATCGTGTCACAGCTAGGCCCATGGTCTATGACGCTGCTGAAAGTGGAAGCAGGAGTGAGTTAGAAGCTAGTAACACTAATGATACAAGAAAACAAACTAGAAGTAGCTGGTTTGGGTGGATGGTGGCAAAAACCGATACCGATACCGAAACCGCGGTTTTGTGGGCGTGAAAACCGAAACCGGAACCGAAGTCGAAAAAATGAAACCGACCCATCCCTAATATTAAGGGCCCCCGCGCACGCAGTGGCCAAACCACGTGGCCAGGTCACTGCTGCCACCGAGAATGGCTATAGTGTATGTAGCAACGCGCACTTGATTGCAGTGGCCAGCTTGTCGCCACGGCCACTGGGATCCCGAGCGGCGTGCAGGCGGCCACAGGGCGACCATACTTTCTCCGGGTTCATTTTTCACCACGTGATCTAGAACTACCAATGAAAAACGGACTTGGCCACGTGGCACGTCGCCGTGTTTTTTGGGCCGCCACGACCACTGGACGCGTAACCTGGCCGCTCAGTGCGAGGGCACCCTTATAGTACGGTTTCTAGTTAAGAAGGTATTGTCGCCTGGTTTTGCGCTGCTCTCCGGGTTCTGCTTAAAACGGTACTTTATTCACAACTAACAAAATACTTTATTACGTTTTTTCAAAAATGAGAAGACAAGTTGTAGCAATCATTCTTGTTAATTGTTCGTTTTGTTAGCTGACATTAGAGACCAGCGTCAAGTGACGTCATATTGCCTACGAGATAGCATCTGGAGGGCATAGCTACAAGGGGCACTAGATTAAAATGTAAGGGAAAACAACGGTATTTCTAGTCAAGCGCTTTGAGAGCGCATTTCTTAGACTTAAAAAAACGTTATTTCTCCAACAACAAAAAACGCGCGTTATAGGCTTAAGAAATCCAATCTAATAGCATTGGCTTCAGTAAGACGACCTTCTTTTACCCCTCCAGTGCCCCTTGCAGCTAACCCAGCTACTGTCGCCACCATAGAGTTATACACAATAATACTACGTTATGACACTGCTCTACTGTAGGATCGATAACCAGCTGTCATACCTCACGTTATTCTACGGCACCACCATCGACTCCACAAAACAACAGCGCGTCGTGTCGACATTCAGATTATGGAAATCATTCAAGAGTGACACGACGTAGTATTATTGTATACTATAACTCTATATGCTGGAGCCTTAATGGGTTAGCTGCAAGGGGCACTGCAGAGAGAAACAGAAGGGCGTCATACTGAAGCCGATGCTGTGAAGAGTGATTTCTTAGACCTGAAACGCGCGATTTTTGTTGTTGGAGAAAACAACGTTTTTTTAAAGCCTAAGAAATCCGCTCTTCCGTTGTTTTTCCCTCCATTTTTATGTAGTGCACCTTGTAGTTATGCCCTCCAAGACCCATACTGGTGCCAATATGGCGGCAAACGTCACTGCTCTATATTACCCACCATTGCTTGCCATACACGGCTTCAACTACGAGTTAAGCATTCAAACTAACTTCTGCTGGGAACGTGGTTGGCTTGACAAACAATTAGCAACCAAAATTCAAATTTTTCGTGCGTGATTCCCATATTTTCGACAACTACTGATCTTTAGTATGTGATGCGGAGCGAATCATTCAAGCGTTGCAACATAAAGCAACATTTTTTTCCGGTGACCGGATTACAGCTAGCCAAATTTTTTTTCTGGCCGGGATTCGGCTTACGAAATATATTGGGCTGCGGCGGCTAACGGCAGCGGCTTAAGGTTCTAGGGCACTTTACTCTGTATATAATCTGTAGCACATATGATTTTATCATTTTCTCCATTGCGGCTTATGTATTCCTAAAATTGCTAAACGAGCAGTGACAATAGAGTAGAGACATAACGTAATAGTATTGTGTATAACTCTATGGTGGAGCCAGTAACTGGGTTAGCTGCAAGGGACACTGGAGGGAAAAAAGAAGGGCGTCTTACTGAAGCCAATGCTATTATACTGGATTTCTTAAGCCTATAACGCGCGATTTTGTTGTTGGAGAAAACAACGTTTTTTTAAGCCTAAGAAATCCGCTCTCAAAGCACTGTCTTGACTAGAAATGCCGTTGTTTTCCCTTACATTTTAATCTAGTGCCCTTTGTAGTTATGCCCTCAAGATGCTGTCTCGTAGGCAGTATGACGTCACTTGATGCTGCCCTATAACGTCACATTAATATATACTATAACTCTCTGCTGGAACCAGTAACTGGGATAGCTGCAAGGGGCACTGGAGGGGAAAAAGAAGGGTGTTTTACTGAAGCCAATACTGTTAGGGCGGATTTCTTAGGCCTAAAACACGCGATTTTTATCGGTTTGTTAGTAGTTGCTGAAATATTTAGCAAGTGTAATCTTTTCTTTTCCGATTACAAGTTCGCAGCATACGAGGGACTGGAGAAAACTATGTTTTTTTTAAGCTAACAAATCCGCTCTCAAAGCACTGCCTTGACTAGAAGTGCTGTTGTTTTCTCCTCCATTTTAATCTAGTGCCCCTTGTAGGTATCTCACCAGATGCTAGCTGGTAGCCACTAGAGCAGCGTCATGTGACGTCATATTGGCTACAAGAGAGATAGCTGCAAGGGGCACTAGATTAAAATGGAGGGTTAAACAACGGCACTTCTAGTCAAGGCAGAGCTTTGATAGCAGATTTCATAGGCTTAAAAAAACGTTGTTTTCTCCAATCCCGTATGCTACTAGGTTGTAATCGGAAAAGATTCCACTTGCTTAAAAATGTCAGCAACTGCCGACAAATCGACAAAAAAATCGCGTGTTATAGGCCTGAGCAATCCGCTCTAACAGCATTGGCTTCAGTAAGACGGCCCTTCTTTTCCCCCTCCAGTGACCTTTGCAGCTAACCCTGTTACTGGCTCCAGCATAGAGTTATATACAATAATACTACGTTGTGTCACTGCCCTATATGGCGTTGTTGTCGCCGTTCTATACTCAGGTTAGGTTAGGGTTCGCTTTTCGGTCGACACTGCTATATTCGGTTTCAGTTGAAACTGCGTGCTCTGTTTCGGTTTCGGTCGTGCAGGTATGACTGGTGACGTGTCTTCTGCTGGTTCGGTAACTACGGAGTTCTCAATGAATTTCAAAACTGTTCCAGAGGATAAGTTTGCAACACGGTAGAGAATGAACACTTGCTTGCAACTATCATGAACAAGAAATACACCAGAATGCAGCGTGGATACCATAGTACAAAAGCATGAACCAGCTTTGTGTAGTTACTATAGCTAAATTCTAACTTTCAACCTTTCTCGTAGCATGTATATAAAATTTTATTTTCGCAAAATAGTCAATGTAAGTGGAACTAGGAACTCGACAGTGTTTGAGGTCCTGGCTGTAAGTGCCCTTTAGCTTTAAATATATGAGCTTTATTAACACATTTTTACCACTAGAAAAAGTTAAGCTGTGTCACTAACCGTATCATTTAGCAAAAAAACTCCCATCAACACACTTTCAGCCATTTCTGTCTAGGGGCGTCTATTCCCTTAAAAAAGTGAGGGGGCAAATGCCAGCAGTTGCGTAAATAACTAAGATGGGGTCCAGGGGGATAGGGAAGGGAGGGGGCAGAAATAGGGACGGGAGGGGGGGGGGGTAGCGACAGATTGCAAGATTGTGTATACACTACTAGAAGTAGGCTACGTAGAGTTGCCGCGACGAAGATTTTTTATTCCAATAATTATCACATTTTTAATAAAATTAATAAACATCTCAGGACGTTATAAGACGTGTAGAAATGAATACAGCACATTGCTACTCAATTTAAATCACTTTTAACTTAACTTAATAACTTGCGAAACTGGCACGTTGAATGTACAACCTTTTCTTTACGTAGTTTCCCTTATTGCAACGTAAGCAACATATCATTCTCGATTCGTGTGCCCCGTCACGTTGCATTCTTTTGTTCCGAATCTAGTGTTATTAATGTATTAAAAAAAAACAGAAATTAAAATGCCAAACCAATGTTAAAATGAAAAGTTAAAGACATTTTTTCCTTTCTCCCGATTTCTTAAAACTGAGAGGGCTAT